>JAWNZC010000456.1:0-205000 GCA_035771165.1 Paragorgia papillata | reverse complement strand
GCCAAAGTGGTAAAGGCCGAACGAAACTCGAGAAAGAAGCGTAAGACGACAATGATAAATATTTCGCATAATGTATCGCCTATAAAGTTGACTCCGAACGTGAGCGCAGCCACGAAGAGTAAATTTATCCCGCGAAGTATGTCCGCCGTGGAAATGTTGAGGCTTGGCAGGGAGATAAAGTCAACGCCAACAACAGAAATACTGGTGTATCATTTCGACTTTAAGAATTTGGCTTGGGCCTCGACTCCTGTTAAAGTTGACTTCCAGATAAATGAGGATCCGCTTGGCACCGGGGGGTTTCGACAAGCCTTCAAAGCGACCAGCCAAACCAAAGGTTTCGACCACACGACATGGGTCGTAAAGAAATATCTTGCCAAAACCGTTTCGGACATCGAAATTCTCGGGCAAACTGTCGAGCAACATACCAAAAAAGTCGTTCAAATGCACAGTCTCGCGCGAAATTTCACAGCGAGGTTACAGCAGGAAGTTGTCATGAAAGCTGATCTTGTTGATAAATTCGGTCCAGTGTTGGAATACAACAAGATTTACTTTGGCAAGTGCGCGGGTGAATGTGTTACCATTGAGGAATTTATCCCTGGAACGTTCGACAAACACATCAACAATACTGGCGATGTTTGTGGGGATGAAGATTTGGATGTTTGTCAAAAAGCACAATGCTTTGTCCACTACACCTATGAAAGGTCTGAAAAACAACTGATGGTGATAGACATTCAGGGTTGTGGTTACACACTCTTTGATCCTGAAGTGGCAAGTGAAGAGGCTTCCTCGGATGGTGAATATTTGTTTTGCACTGGCAATTTATCTATAATGCCATTGACAGTTTTACAAATTCTCATATTTGCAACCAGTTTTGCAAACTATTACAGTTACCGAATCTAAAACAATCAGATTCATAATACATGTATATTTGAACATATTTTAGTACCTTTTGGCTTAGGGACTGCTAACTTCAGTTTGTTGTGTTAAAGGTCATTTACTATTAGTTCTGTTTGGTAATAAATATGGGATAATATCTTGAGTGTGGGGTTCCTGTGTAGACAGCGTTGAACAATAGTTGAAGGGTGCAACTGCTAGGAAAATAGACAAAATACCTCGACGTTTTACGTGAAGCCCATTTGTCGAAGTATTTTCTCTATTTCTCAGGCAGTTGCATCCTTCAACCACCTCCTGAAATAAATATGGGACCACTATTAGGAATATAGATTTTTTACAACAGTTACTACAATACATGTACATTAAATTCTCAATATTGTTATAATCATAGTGAAAAATTTTCACGAACATATAAGTAGGCATCAGTCCAATCATCTGGATTAACATCCTCCACATTTGGCACCAGCGCTCACATTCCTCGCTGATTGGTATTTCCAGAAAGTCTTCACCGCATTCTAAGACACCAGAATAGTTTGCCACTTTTTTTAGGTCATCTTCTGAAACAGGCCAACCTATGTACAATAATTAAATTGTATCCTATTAAACCAGGGACTTTTTTAAGAATTCGTCAGTGGGGGGGGGGGGGCGAGTCATCTACAGAAAGGGACCATACTTTACTGAGTGTGGAGAGATTACAGATATGATGGTTGTTGGTGACAAAAAGGTTTGATGTGGTGTCGTATGTAAAAGTAGGGGGGTCTGGGGGAAATGTTTTCGTATTTTTCCACCCCTAGGACCACATTTTGTGCGTTTTCTGAAACAGATTTTTGGATATACAGCGTTACATTATACTGTAGATAGACTGAATCTTCAGTTAAGTACTTGCATGGTATGTTTATGTAAATACCACAACTCAGTCACTAACTTGTTTAGCCTAGCCCTGTATTAAACAGGTGATTTTGTATGATATTGTGCCTGTAAATTTCTGAACTTACCACAGTCCTCAAAACCATACTCCTCTGGGAAGGAATAAATATGATTTGGGACACCATTTGGTAGCTCGGTATCTTTCTGTTGACGGATCCCGTGTGTGTTCCAAATGGTGTCCTTGAACGTATTCAACTCTTTTTGAAGTAATGGAATGAGAATAAATGCTAGTATCATCCTTAAAAATATACATAGAAAAAAATCCAAAAATTTGTAACAAATTAAGTTCAGTGCAACACAATCATATCTTATAATGGGGTGTTATGCTATAAGCTTTACCCATTGAGCGCCAACGCTCTACCCTTGACAAGTAAAACCATCTGGCGTTAGACAGAGTAAAGTAATAAAGTAGGGTGCTTTGGGATGCAATGCGACTTAATGGGTTAATTAACCTAATAATGTGCAAGAGTTTTTTTCTTCATGAATAAAATCATCTGGCATTATAAGTAAAATAATACAAGGATGTGTACAAGGGCACATTGCCACATTATGGTCAAAGGCATACCAAGATAAATAGACCTGATGTGCCCTTGGCAGTAAAGGGCTAATCTTTGCCGAGATAAATTGACCTTCTTAGTTCTATAAGTCTATTGTACCCTTGGCTGTGCATAAAGGGCTAATGTAACAAGGCTTGCAAGTGTATTACCTGTCTTTCTCATCATGTGGATTATAAAGATTTTCACCTTTTAGTTCAGAGAGTTGTTCTTTGAAATATTTTTCAAGCCTCTCATGAACTTCTTTCCACCACCTCTCAATCTAAATTAAAAAAAAACAAGCTGACAATTAAAGAAATGGGTCAGCTTTGCATTTATGATTGAAGGTAATTACACTTCACTTGAAACCTCTTTCCTTTCCCACACCCCAAGAATACATGATCAAGATATAGGTGAGTGATGATTGGGGGGATGGGTGGGATGACAAGTGCACAAGACAAAAACCAATTTCATTCTTCCACTTCCTGCAGCTGTGTGTAAAACAGAAGAATTATAGACGAAGGCTACCTAAATTTGACCAACACTTATAATATATTTACCCACAAGGGTATATTCGGTGACCTGATTGGATGTAGATGGCCCATAGAGAACAGTGTCACTGGCATCTGTAGTGTCTTCATGGTTGCGGCGCAGAAAAGCATGCATGGTAGCCATGGTACCGGTTTCAATACCTTTATCCATTCGACGGTAGGAAGCCATGACTCTTGACTCATAAAGGTATTCCAGATACCAGCGTCCAATAAGGTTGGGGTCTGAGTTGCTTGTCCATATGCAAAGCCAAAGTAACTTTCTGCTGCAAGTGTCTAGGCAACCATAAACAGCCAAGGGAAAAAGTACTGTTTTGGTACCCATCAGCTTATCATGTCCGTCCACCGAATGAACCCAGTTTGGTCCTTTACTTGAAAAACATCCTTTGGCTTTCCTTCTCTTGGGTCCAACAGCACGAGATTCAAGGCCCTCAGGGTCGAGCTCGTACATCACAGCATGGACGAGATCTCTTGGCACATTCAATCCATGTTCTTGCCTAACCTTTTTGTGCATTGCACAATAACCGAGAAGTTTACCCGGGACCATGAAGCTCTCTTGCCACAGCGTCACACACCTCATCGACAGATACATTTGTATCAATATAGTTTATGTTGAAATGGCGAAGGCGTCGATCAAGGGTTGGTATACTCCACGCATATTGAGGAAAGTTGCGCCTTAAAAAATCCAGCATTTCCCTTCGCTTAATACCCTGTTTATACAATCTTTTTCATTTCTTCTTCTAGCTGACAATCGCTTTGCCAATCATCATTTCTAGTACAAACATGTGAGCCAGTCGCCATATTAAAACCTCAAAAGGCAAGGGCACTAGCAAGGATTGCAATGCCTTATGGTATACTGTGATAGCGCTAGGCCGATAAAATTTCATTTTGATTTTAAAATACTTTCATATTGCATTTCAAATACATAAAATTTTAATTCGATTTAAATTTCAAATAAAATCTATTTTGAAAACACTTTTTATTTATTTTTTCATTTGATTTATATTTAATTTTTGAAAATGTTTTCGTTTTGATTTAGATTTTATTTTGAAATTGCTTTTCTTTTTTGTTTAATTTTGAAATTAGATTTTATTTTAAATGCAATTGAAAATGTTTTTTGTTGTTTTTTTATAAAAAATGTGAAAAATATTCAATGATAGCGATCGGCCACCATACATGTCCGTGGTTTTATACCTGATAAAACTTCTTGACGTCAGAAAGAATACTAATGAACATACAATTTTATATAAAGAATACTAATGAACATACAATTTTATATAAAGAATACTAATGAACAAACAATTTTATATAAAGAATACTAATGAACATAACATCCAATAACGAATCGTTTTTGAAGCCATTCAAAACACTCGCATCACGTGTTTTATCAGATCTAAAACACTCGGGCTGCGCCCTCGTGGTTTTAAATCTGATAAAACACTCCTGCTCGTGTTTTAAATATTACTTATTTTCACATTACGTTTCAGGGCACAGCCCCTTCTTCAGATTAAACTACCTTACAAAAATGATAATCTTAAATAGCTTACCAAAAATTAACATAAATTAAAATTCTCTAATATTTAATCCCATAGGAATAAAAGTCTTATAGGAATAAAAGTGATAGCGGAGTACAAGATTACGATTGGAAACAACTTGTTAACTAACACTGCAATTGCTCGGTGACATGCATATACATCACCAACTATTTATTACTTGGGCGCTTGAGCGTCAACGTCCAGAAGAAAAAAATATAAAATTCTGATCTTTTCCCGGCTTGACTAAGAATTGTTATAGGAGTACCACTAGCCATCATGGTAATCATATTTTTTAAGCGGTTTTCAAAATTATTCGCATATATGTTTTGTATTTTTCTATATAAAAAAATATTTAAGAATCATCGAGGGTATACATTATTACACATTTGTCAACTTGTATTAAAGAGAATACTGATACTATAGTAGTAGTAATTGGGCAGCTATATAGGTATAAATCAAGAGTAAAGCATATATACAAGATTATTGCACGTGTTGAGTTCTAATAATTGTCTTATTTGCTTATTTTCTACAGTGTGTGGGTTGTCAAAAACACAGTGAGCCACCAACATGGGTTATTGGATCGAACTGTCATGTTTCGTTAAATTTAGGAGCGGCAGAAAGACTAAATGTAAATGAATCACCCTACGCTGTTTTGGGAAGTGAGATAGCTCCTTTGCCATTAATCCGTATTAAAGGTTTGCTTTTATAATCACCTTACAAATTCTTTTAGTACATCCAACATTGTTTTGTTCGAATTTGGAATACATCTCCAGCTGCGACATTCAAATTAACAAAGTAACATTAAAATTAACATTCATATATCTTCACTCTGTAGACTATACAATATATGAAAAATAGGTTTTCGCGTCTACAGGTTGCGTAAAGCGTGTAGCGCTATGTTTCTATCACTGGCTGTGTTTCATCAAGCCACAGGTCGCCCACCAGACTACGGCCAGACGCATCATATGACAAACGACCTGTAAACTCGTTATCAGGGCCCACGTTTTGGGCGTCGGCCGTGAAGCATTAAAGAAATACCAAATGGTTTTTTCCGTGTTTGGATACAGTCTGATCCAAACACGCGGGAAATTGTGAGACTGAGGAAAAGCGTAACAAAACACGAGCCGTAGGCGAGTGTTTTTAGCTTTTCGAAAGTCGAGCAATTTCCCAAGTATTTGGATAAGATTCTCCAAACACGGAAAAAACCATTTGGTATTTCTCTTATAAAATAATCACAAGTGAATATGATATAGTGTCCGACATTTAAAAAAAATCGCTTTGGCGGGAATTTTCCGTGTTTCGATACTCTGATCCAAACACGGCAATTGACCAATCAGGGCTCGTGTAGTATACATGTTATTTTATAAAAGATTGTGCCAGCCTTATACACTGAGCGCCTCTCACTAACCATACACATGCATCTGCACTGTGGAAGGTTCATAAACCATTGCAGTTTCACGAAAACATTATACCGTGTAACACGCAGCATAAGCATGTTGATACATGTACGGAGTGCGCACCTATGTTTAATAATTGATCCTGAAAAATAATTGGCAGATATCATCAGCCAAACGTAAAGTATTGAAAAGGTTTAGTAAAAATTCCTCAAAAATTCTTAATTTGGGGTACTATTTAAAGCTCTTTTTAACTATACCTTGTCTATAATGTGCAATGAATTAAACATGAGAAAGAGTATTTTCTTGAATAACCAAACACCAAAAGAATAGGTTTAAAAGAGAGGTGATAGTTTCAAGGATGTTTTTAGCTAGAAGTCAGGATTAAAGGGGTACAACGTACGGAACATTTGAAAGCAGGTTCTGGGGGTTCATTTGAAAGCAGGATGGGGTCTGTCAACTCTCGGCAAAAATGAGTTATATAGCACCACATCCCAATTGTTTCATCAGCATTAACTTCCCTTTATTCGTCTAATGAATTACATTTATGTGTAATACTCATTAATAATTCAAGAACACAAAATAAATGAATTTTAATCGGTAGTTGTATATCTAACAAAATCCTGCTGATTTACATAAACTTTTCGTTCGATTTTCCATCCAAAAATCATTACTATCTTTAAGATTATCTATGAATACGAACGCTTACATTCATTCGTATCACAAGCACTTTACAATATTCGCCTCTGCGTTGTATCGGACATACAACCTCTCGCCTTCAGTCCAGTTCGAGTTTGTATATCCAAAATAGCACGGCTACTCATATTGTAAATACAATAGTATAAGTAGTAATACCCCCCATATAGACCACAAAGGGATGCCGCCTCATTAAATATTCAACTTATTATTTATTCATTCTCAGGCTCCTTTGGGACCTCCTAACCCTAACCTCATTATTTATCCTTAATTATTTCTCAAGCTCCTTTGGGACCCTCTAGACCCTAACGTTTATCCAACCCCCAAACCCTAGCTGTTACTCAACCCACCTGGTTTTCACTACGTCATATCCGATAGCTCTCCGACTGATTTCCGAAGTTACGTCATTATCAAAAGGCATTCGACTTATGTTCCTTATAAGTATTAGTAATTACCGTTTCATTTATACACTTTACCCCACTGTCAGTCAACACTTGTGGGACACGTAGGTACAAAGAGCATGCGTACAGTAAGCTTTAACGAAATAGACGTTCTTTACAAGGAACGAGAGAGAAATTGATGGAGACACTTTATATTTTTTATCTGAAACCTTGTCTGGAGGAATAGAAAGAGTTTTGAACAGCCTAAAAGTCTGAATCGGCTGAGATAACGTATAGACTTGAATTAATAGTATATCATGAATATTATATTTTTAGAACCTAAATATTCAAAAGAGTAAGTCATCCTAGAATCATTACTAACTAAACTCTCGTTTATAAAGTCAAGATATCGTAAGAAGAACTTAAGATATATTTTAGTTGAGGAATCACTTCGAGAAGTCATGAAAAGAACGATTTTAAGTGTCGAAATATAAACTAAAGGCAAAGCGATTTATTACTTTGAAAGCGTTGCTACGCTTTCTGTTACTAAGTGTGATATTTGCATATTTATCCTCAGTGCACGTGCAGGAGACAAAAGAGAAACTCATTAGGGGTCATTAAGGAGATTAAGCGCTTAGGCAAGTCTAGGCGAGAACGTCATTAACAGTGTTACCATAGCAAAACAGCGTCGCGTCCTTCATTCGTCTCAGGCTCCTTTGGGACTCTCTACTGTTACTCAACCCCCCGTGTAATACGTCACAATCGATAGCTCTCCAACTAATTCCCGAAGATCGTCATTATCAAAAGATGCTCGACTTATATAAGTAATAGGAACCAAATTTCATTTATGCACTTTACCTTAGTGATCGACAGTCAGCAGTTGTGGGGCATGTTATAATATTCAAACAGAATAAGTCATCCTAGAATCATTGCTTACTAAACCCTTGTTTATAAGTGAAGAAATCGTGAGAAGACAGAATGAGGAATCACTTTAAGCCGTATATAAGAAGAACTTAAGATAGTGTGAGGAATCAATTCGAAAAGCCGAGGGTTTAAAGCGTATTAACACTAGCAAATAGCGACTTAAAGCTTGTATGTGGATATTATATTAGATATTTGGTTCGCTTTTGTTGTGTTTATACGTTTAAGAACTGTGCAAAGTTCATCAAGGTTCGCTTTCGATGATAACTCTTAGCGAGTTGTTAGTCTAAATATATTTTATTGTTGGAGCCTACTTCAGAATATTACAGAGCTTGGTTAAATAATTTGATGCTATAGTTTGGTTTATAAAAAAAATCAGACTCGTACGTGTAGAACGCAAAGGAGAAAAGCCATTAGAAACTCATTAAATGTTACTAATCAGCAAACACCGCGGATTTCCATATATGGTAGAATATTTAATTGTTTTGGTGGCATGAGGAGGTATTAATGCGTGGGCATGTTCGGGCGTGAAGGTTATTAGCAGTGTTACCATAGCGAAACCGCCTGGGGGTAACCACCAAACACCCAGGAGGTAACCCCCAAACACCACCCCTGGGATACCCCAATCACCCATGGGGAACCCCCAATCACCCCTGGGATACCCCAATCACCCCTGAGTTACCCTCCAAACACCCCTGGGGTAACCCCCAAACACCCCCGCTCTCCTCCTCCTCTTCTCCTCTTTCTCCTCCTCCTCCTCTCTCTCCTCCTCCTCCTCCTCTTTCTCTTCTTCTCCTCTTCCTCCTCCTCCTCTTTCTCCTCCTCCTCCTCTTTTTCTTCCTCCTCCTCTTTCTCCTCCTCCTCCTCCTCTTTCTCCTCCTCCACCTCTTTCTCCTCCTCCTCCTCCTCGTTCACCTCCTCCTCCTCCTCCTCCTCCAACTCCTCCTCTTTCTCCTCCTCCTCCTCTTTCTCCTCCTCTTTCTCCTCCTCCTCTTCCTCCTCTTTCTCTTCCTCCTCTTCTTTCTCCTCCTCCTCTTTCTCCTCCTCCACCTCTTTCTCCTCCTCCACCTTTTTCTCCTCCTCCTCCTCTTTCTTCTCCTCCTCCTCTTTCTCCTCCTCCACCTCTTTCTCCTCTTTGTCCTCCTCTTCCTCCTCCTCTTTCTCCTCCTCCTCCTCCTCTTTCTCCTCCGCCTCCTCCTCGTCCTGTTTCTCCTCCTTCTCCTCCTCTATCTCCTCCTCTTTCTCTTCCTCCTCCTCCACCTCTTTCTCCTCCTTCTCGTCTTTCTCCTCCTCCGCCTCTTTCTCCTCCTCCTCTTTCTCCTCCTCCTCCTCTTTCTCCTCCTCCTCCTCTTTCTCCTCCTCCTCCTCGTCATCTTTCTCCTCCTCCTCTTTCTCTTCTTCTCCTCCTCTTCCTCCTCCTCCTCTTTCTCCTGCTCCTCCTCTTTCTCCTCCTCCTCTTTCTCTTCCTCCTCCTCTTTCTCCCCCTCCTCCTCGTCCTCTTTCTATGGTGGGCCATATATGCAAAACACCCCGGAATAAATGAGAACACTTCATAACGTTCAGAACACGCGAGTCACATTCAAAACACACCGATATATCAAAAACACTCCAATCTGTTTATTGAAAACACCCCCAATTTATTCAAAACACCCCAATATAATCAAAACACTCCCAATTTATTCAAAACACCCCAATATATTCAAAACACCCCAATATATTCGAAACACCCCAATACCCAATATATTCAAAACACCCCAATATACTCAAAACACCCCAATTTATTCAAAACACCCCAATATTTTCAAAACACCCCAATTTATTCGAAACACCCCAATTCATTCAAAACACTCCAAATTATTCGAAACATCCCAATATATTCAAAACACCCCAATTTATTTGAAACACCCCAATATATTCAAAACACCCCAATTCATTCAAAACACCCCAATTTATTCAAAACACCCCAATTTATTCAAAACACCCCAATTTATTCAAAACACCCCAATATTCGAAACAGGAAACACCATAATATATTCCTCGGTAAACAATCGGCCAACAATCGGTAAAAATCGGTTCCGAAGCCGTGGAATGATAATTCCGATTTCGCGACTCTTGCTGTTCATATTTATGAATACGGAATGAAGTGCAATCACTGTAAAACAGAATTATTAAGTAGTTACTGTTATTGCCATTCATGTGGTAAGTTCGTACGTGTTGACATACCTAATGAGGTTCCTTCGAGCAGACCATATGGCAGACCGGCGACATCTGCTCAAACTACAGATAATAAACCGCAATCAGAAGACCGCCCAAAAGTGACAAAACGACCTCGAACATTTGCTGACTTTCAAGCCGAGAAAGGAAATGAGCGAACCAGCGGCAGTGGAGGTAATGCTAATGGTGATAGTAAGTTTAAGTCAAAGAAACGCAAACGTGCAGTGGAAGTAAATGTGAACATTGGTGTAATGGCATTCGACAAGAACAAGAAGTTCAAACCGGTGAGAGCAAAGTATCTAATGGTGAATATATCGCCGGAATACAACAAGTGGCAACTTATTAGCGAAGCGGTTAAGAAGCACACAAACCACGATAGGTCATTTCAAAAAGATGAGGAATGGACTTTGGTGTACTCAGATGGAACAGAGGTCTTCGCCGTTCCTGGCAAGCCCAACGAATTGTTTACTGTAGAGGGGTATAAGAAGGAGTTGTGTAAAGCATATAATCGTATCACGCTTTACTTGGCCAGCCGTAAGGATGTTGAAGCTTTTGAAGCGTCTAAAAATACTGACTTTGAAGATGATATCGAATTTGTTGAAAATGTAAATAAAAGTGAATCCCTTGTGCCAAACGATGAAATGTTAAACGAGCAGGTCCCTTCAACGCACGATTCAACGCAAGACAGTTTATTAAACTATATAAACAGCGACGTGAAGTTGAACACACTGAGAGAAATATTTCCAGAAAGAGATGAGGAATCGTTAAGAGTGGCTATTCATTCTACCTCCAATCTGGAAGAAGCTGTTCAAATTATTGCAAAGGATAATAGTGAACCAATTTATACTTCATACGCTAACATGTGTGGTGAAGATATTAATGAAAGTGACGATCTAATTTTGACCCCTGAATGTTTCTTTGCAACAGACAAAACTGTTTATTGCCAGAATGAAGATTTACAATTACAGGCGCTGCTGAGTGAACATGCAAAGAAATACGCTAATGATGAGGAATGAAAGTGAGAAGGTACTGGCTGTAAATTGTTTTCCCCAGGCAACATACTTTTATTTTTTTCCTAAGGAAAAATATTGAAACTGGAAGTAGATGGTCAGGTCCAGTATATTTTTTCCAGTTTGCCTTCATCCAAAACACTGTTTGAAGATTTTGCTAAACATTTTGGTTGTCACTTGATATCTGACAAAACAAATATTTTCTGAAACCTTGGGAAAACAGTGTTTTGTAGCCCCTCTCAACCATTCATTATTGTTACCCTCAGTTCCACATCAGGTTACAACTGCGGTCTCTGGTCTGTCTAATCTTATTCCTTACCCCTAACAGAGAAAGAAAAGAGACTAACTGCCAACCATTTGACTTTTGAGGGGGAGTGGGGGGGGGGGGGGGGGGGGGTTGGGTGATTTCAGAAAAATAATAATTTTTCAGCAATTTGGGTACCGAAAAAAAAATTCATGCCCAAAGCAGATCACCCCACCCCCCCCACCCCCCTGCTCAAAAGTCAAATGGTCGGCCCCCTATGGCTATCTGCCCAACTGTCTCCCTTAACCCTTTCCCGATTAAGCCAAAACCACTTTGTTATTTTAGTATGTCTAATGCCAGATGATTTTACTCATCAAGTGAGAATGCCTAGGAGGGAAAGGGTTATAGAAAAGCAGTCACACCAGAATTTGAACCAACACACTATCAAATTGTATCCCTAGAATATACAGAACAATAAGTACTGTAGGCAGCTTTAAACTGTAATGCATAACTTTGTAACTTATGGTAGCACTGTATTACCAACAGCTCTGATGTTCAAATGCCCTAATAACATGAAATAGGCTTGTGCCTCAATGAGCAACCCCCCAGTGACACTACATTATGACGAAATGTGGAACCACACATCATTGTTAGCTGCACATGTTGGTTGACCAGTGAAAAGAACTCCCTTGATGGTCCTCCATGATCAACAGCTGGTTCACCAACAAACTGGACTTTAAATGGTTTGCACAATTCACTGTCAGCTATGTTATTTAGCTTAACACATGCATCACCCCAAATATTTGCCCTGTAACATAAAAAGTTATCAATTTATATTTTGATTATTTACATGTAATAACATGCATTACAAACACTTAGATCTTTCAAATCATATTCATGGGCATAAAAACTGTTACTCCAAAATGATGAATTTGTGAAGTTTGGTAAGCTGACCTCCAAAGGATTTTTACAAGGTTCTCCAGGTCCAAAATTTTTTGGAAAGACTGTGACAGATTACATCCTTTTTGGTGATATCAAATGTTTGAATCCTTCAATAGAAGAAGTCCCCCCTGGTGAATTGAAGGATACCCTTCTAAAACTACAAGGCACTGAGGATGCAAAAGAGTTCAAATCTATGGCATCATTTGACTGTGATTTTCGCTTCAGTCATGGTTATACAAAGCCTCTGGTCACCCTCCAAGACAAGGATGAATTTCTGAAAGCCATGTCATTGCATGCTATTGTTTTGGCTTCTCTGCATGAGTTGGATCAGTTCATTCAAGGACTGACTACATGTGGAATCCTTAAGCTGATACGAGCCAATCCAGACCTGTTTCGCCCTGTCTTCCAGCTTAGTAAGAAGAGGTTAACAGCAGATTTGCTGGATGAAATTTTTCTGCCATTATTCAGCCCTGAAGGGAGCAATAAGCGTGTCCAGGAAGAATGTGTGGTCTTCAATTTTAACCAGATGTTAGAGAATGTGGAAAAGGGAAAGGTTGTAGAAGAGGTTTCCAAGTGCTTTCCATCCTTTCCATGTGAAAACATTCACTAAAAGCAAACTGCAGACATGCTTATGTAACGGTATAACTAAGTAAAGATTTTGCTTTACCCAGCTTGTGATGTCAGATGGATATCAAAAAATTGTTCAAGATAGTGGAAGACAAGATTGCTTTTTGTTGAAATTTCCAATGTTGTTGCTGAAAAAATTGTTCATATTACTTGAAGTACAAAAGTAAGTATGTTTTTAAATAAAAAAGCACCAATTAAAAATTCTGATTTTTGGTGCCATTACCCTTTAAAAGAGAGGAGGCCAAGTAGAGATGATTTATGCAAAAATGCAGTGTAGTACATAAAGGAACAGAAACTGCATAATTTTAAGTGGTTAATATATTGTCTATGCTGTTGTCCACCTCTTAATATCAATTAGAAATTAACTTATAGATCAATTATTAGTGGCCAATCTCCAGCAGTTGGCGGTAATAGCGATGTGCGTCATTCCAAGTCCATTCTAACTGATCAGGTAGGTTCAACTCCCCACTAATTTCAGAAAAATATTCGTCAAAATCATCTGATAATTCATCATCTAGTTAGGATTTCATTGTGGCTGTATCCTCATTGTCAATGGCAAACTTGCAATCATGTGCTCTAAAATTTTCTGGAAGGAAATACATCTCATCTGGAATACCAGCCTGTGTATTACGGCGAGATTTCCTGATATAATGAGTATTCCAGCTTATACGTGTTTTGTCAAGACCCTGCTGTACCAATTTGTTAAAGCAGAACCACAGACAATGCTTTTGTAGTTCATCACTTGTATCTAGTTCCCCTGCATCTACCATCTGTGAAAAAAAATTCATCCACCATGTTGTCCATGATTTACGTAAATGGCTCCACCATGCTTCAATTCTTTGATTTGAAGTAGATGGTCCATATCTGTGAGCTTTAAGACTAGCATGACTATCACCATGAGACCTGCGCAAAAAGCACTGCATTGCTGCCATTAAGGTGTTCTCAGTACCTCTATCTGTCCTGACCATGGTGGGATACCCTTTGTTCTGTTCGACGCATTGCAGGAAGTATTTCGAAATAATTTTCGGGCCTGGATTGCTGTATTCTCTCCGCTTAAGGCGGTGCGACCGACGTTCATTTGATCCATCGGGGTCAATGGCGCGTAGCAACCTTCGCACTACTCTTCGTGATACTTTAACTTGGTATTTCCTCTTGATAAGTCGCCACATCGCACGGTATCCCAGCAGGCATCCGTCGCCATTCAGTTCCTGCTGGATCAAGTGAGCTACTCTAGGCTCATCTATCTCCCCAGGTGCATGTCTTGTAGCTAAACCGAATTCTTTTAGACGGTACGAAAGAGTCCTTAACGACAAGGTTATACCATAATACTTTGACAAGAACTGCAATATAACATTGTACTCAAATCCACAGTTAAAATAATACCGTATCGCTTGCTCCTCGTTCAGATCACCAGGAACAGAAGGTGCTACACCAGGTTCACTTCTTGGATGAATGTTAATAATTGCACTACCACAAAAAGGCCAAAACGAAAACTTATATTTAATTTCGCGGTGACAGTTTTCACACAACATTATAGAACAACAGGACATGAAAGATGACGTCGTTGAGTAGAGAAGAGATGTATTGGGGTGTTTTGAAAATATTGGGGTGTTTTGAATAAATTGGGGTGTTTTGAGTATATTGGGGTGTTTTGAATATATTGGGGTGTTTCGAATATATTGGGGTGTTTTGAATAAATTGGGGTGTTTTGAGTATATTGGGGTGTTTTGAATATATTGGGGTGTTTCGAATACATTGGGGTGTTTTGAATGAATTGGGGTGTTTTGAATAAATTGGGGTGTTTCGAGTAAATTGGGGTGTTTTGAATATATTGGGGTGTTTCGAATATATTGGGGTGTTTTGAATATATTGGGGTGTTTTGAATAAATTGGGAGTGTTCTGATTATATTGGGGTGTTTTGAATAAATTGGGGATGTTTTCAATAAACAGATTGGAGTGTTTTTGATATATCGGTGCGTTTTGAATGTGACTATCGCGTGTTCTGAACGTTATGAAGTGTTCTCATTTATTCCGGGGTGTTTTGCATATATGGGCCACCGTATCTTTCTCCTCCTTCTCCTCCTCTTTCTCTTCTTCTCCTCCTCTTCCTCCTCCTCCTCCTCTTTCTCCTCCTCCTCCTCCTCTTTCTCCTCCTCCTCCTTTTCACTTATAAACAAGGGTTTAGTAAGCAATGATTCTAGGATGACTTATTCTGTTTGAATATTATAACATGCCCCACAACTGCTGACTGTCGATCAGTAAGGTAAAGTGCATAAATGAAATTTGGTTCCTATTACTTATATAAGTCGAGTATCTTTTGATAATGACGATCTTCGGGAATTAGTCGGAGAGCTATCGATTGTGACGTATTACACGGGGGGTTGAGTAGCAGTAGAGGGTCCCAAAAGGAGCCTGAGACGAATGAAAGACGCGACGCTGTTTTGCTATGGTAACACTGTTAATGACCTTGCCTAAGCGCTTAATCTCCTTAATGACCCCTAATGAGTTTCTCTTTTGTCTCCTGCACGTGCACTGAGGATAAATATGTAAATATCACACTTAGTAACAGAAAGCGTAGCAACGCTTTCAAAGTAATAAATCGCTTTGCCTTTAGTTTATATTTCGACACTTAAAATCGTTCTTTTCATGACTTCTCGAAGTGATTCCTCACCTAAAATATATCTTAAGTTATTCTTACGATATCTTGACTTGCTTTATAATCGAGAGTTTAGTTAGTAATGATTCTAGGATGAATTACTCTTTTGAATATTTAGGATTCTAAAAATATAATATTCATGATATACTATTAATTCAAGTCTATACGTTATCTCAGCCGATTCAGACATTTAGGCTGTTCAAAACTTTCTATTCCTCCAGACAAGGTTTCAGATAAAAAATATAAAGTGTCTATCAATTTCTCTCTCGTTCCTTGTAAAGAACGTCTATTTCGTTAAAGCTTACTGTACGCATGCTCTTTGTACCTACGTGTCCCACAAATGTTGACTGACAGTGGGGTAAAGTGTATAAATGAAAAGGTAATTACTAATACTTATAAGGAACATAAGTCGAATGCCTTTTGATAATGACGTAACTTCGGAAATCAGTCGGAGAGCTATCGGATATGACGTAGTGAAAACCAGGGGGGTTGAGAAACAGCTAGGGTTTGGGGGTTGGATAAACGTTAGGGTCTAGAGGGTCCCAAAGGAGCTTGAGAAATAATTAAGCATAAATAATGAGGTTAGGGTTAGGAGGTCGCAATGGAGCCTGAGAATGAATAAATAATAAGTTGAATATTTAATGAGGCGGTATCCCTTTGTGGTCAAAATGGGGGGGGGGGGGTATTACTACTAGTATACTTAATACTTTTTTAATGTAAAATTATAATAAACCATTTATGTATTGATCAATTTTAGATGATGATATTCTTGATTGTGGCTGAACACTACGAGACATAATAAAAACAGAAGAAACATTTGGAGATAACTTCCCATCAGCGCTGCTCGTACTAGGTGGGATGGGTGTAGCTTTTCATTATGAGCAGCTGTCCACTCAATTTGATGGAGTGCCTTTGGTCATGGCATTTGGACTTCCTGTATCAGGGAAGTCCTTGTCAGTGCAAATTGCCATGTGCATCATTGGCGAAAGTGGCTGCATTGGAGGTATTGTACAAAGTAATTGTATATTATAATTCTAAAATTTCTGCATGGCAGTGTGTAAACCATTTAACCATCAATACTAGATGCGAAGGTAATTTAAGAATTATAAGGATCTCTTTGGGAACCTTCCTGTCTAATTGTCTGACGTTAGGTAGAGTAAAATTAATATCTATTAAGTTGACAAATGGCATTATCGCATAGTGAAAGTTAATATACACTTGTTGACTGGCACCGAGGGAAACATAGAGTTTTACAGACCCGAAGGCTTCAATGTCACCCGAGGGCTTTAGCCCGAGGGTGACATTGACGCCTGAGGGACCGTAAAATTCGATGTTTCTAGAGGCAAAAGTCAGCAAGCGTTTTGTTATATACCAAAGACTTTTTAAAATACAAAATACCAAACTGACTCGAAACTTGTAAAAGGCAAAAAGACTTACCAAAACACTTCGAAACTTGTAAAAGACAAAAAGACTTAACAAAACGCTTTGACTTTGTCTTCGTATTTCAATTCAACTGAACAAATACACCAGACTCAACAAGTACAAAGAAGAGCTTTAAACTTATCCAGATTTTCTTCAGACCTTCTTTGAAGATATGTATAGATATTCTTTCCTTTGGAAAATGGACTATTTCGTACCAAACAAGCTCGAAACAGCTCTTGTTTTCAAAATGTTCCGAAAAGTCCAAAGTTCTTGATCTGATGCAATAATTATTGTGTATATTGTGTATTCACGTGAACAACGCATGATTAAAGCTGACGTCAGAGGGAAACATTGTTTCCTTCTTCGTTGTTGACGTCAGAGGGAAACAGTGCAATGTTTCCCTCGGCAAAGAAACATTAATGAGTTTGTTGAACAACACGTAACCATTATTTGACCACTAGGATTTCATCTTTGGCAAACGAAAGTCTTTGGTATATAACACTTGTTATTTTTATTCTTCGATTGTACAGTATGATCACCATGATCACCATCGTGCTGTGTCAGTTTCCCATCTAAATTAAGTTCAAAATTTGTTTTACAAATAACAAAAAATATCAAAAAAGGTGCATGCAATGTATGCAACACTACATATCTTTGGATAATTGTCATGCTTAATGGGAATTGACAATATAAATTAAGTTTGTCTAATTTAAGATAACTTGTGAAATTATAACCATTTACAGCTTTTCCATATTTTTCTTAAACAAATTGAAATATCTCGAAAACAAAGAAGAATACAGAAACGTTGTAAAACGTCATCTTCTATACCATTTCACGAGTCAAACGTAATTTATATTGCCAATTATCTTTAAACATTGATCACAATTATTATTTTGATATTTAAAATAATCATTCCCATCATCTTTAATTATACACGAGAATGTGACCGAATAATAAGTCAGAATTTTCTTAATAAATTTACCAGTTTAAGTGTAATTAACAATTACACAACGAGACCGAGTTTTCTATTTAACAATTAGTCACCGAAGTTGAGGTGACTAATTGTTTTAGTATAATTTCAGAAGTTGATAAAAAACCAATCACGTTGAAACAAAAACCTTTAAACAACTGCTTTCATTTTAACAGTGGTGATACTGTTTATTCACAGACGATGTTAGCAATTAAGCCAGTCCTTTGTCGGTAAATAATTTCAAAAATAGAGTAAACAAGATCCTACTTTGGAATTGAACTTGTACATACATTCAAATATATGCTAAAAAGACTTTTATTCTGGTGTTTTGGATCCTGTGTTACGGCTTTTTTGCACTTAATTCATGTTCAATATGTTCTTCACTCATGACGAAGTTTTCGCCACATCGCTACGACCAAAACCTAGCCAAAACATACAAAAAATACGAAGAAATTTAGAAAATATACTTCCTTACCTTTATAAAGTTTTGTTTTTACGATATTTGATATGTACCACATCTCAGTGATAAATGTTTTCAGTATTATGCTCTTTTGTTTGTCTCAAAAACTACAGACCCCATTTTGAAAAAAAATATCAACAGTTCAATGAATCAACAAATTCTAAAATCCCATACTTCAAAATGACAACTCCGAGGGGGAGACTGAAACGAGTAAAGTCAGTGCAGTGTTGAATAAGTACCAGTCTCTTTTCCAAAATTACTTTTGAAGAACAATTTCTTGTGATGCAATAGTCACCGCGCTAGGCGGTGACTATCACCTCAGATTCACCGCTGAGCGGACCAATCAGAAAGCTGGAAAGCCTCTTTTCCACTATGAAATTATACTAAGAGCTGATAGACAACGAGGCGAAGGCGAGTTGACTAATTGTTTTAGTATCAACCATAAACAACTTTCGTTAACGTAAAAAAGTCTTATAAAACCTTGTTCCAAATTTTCAGATAGTTTTACCTCTTCGTTTGCAGAAGTTTCCCCATACAATTAAATGTAAAGTAGTTATGGCATACAGTATGGTAAACAATCGCTCACAAAGCACGAGATTGTAATTGCTTTGCCTCAGATTTGGTATAGATAGATATACTCCATAAGCATAAGCAAATTCATTTTATTTTTCGAAAATGTCAAACTGGACAATTTTCTATTACTTTTGGGGCAATGTTTTTATCACTCGTATATAAATTTTAGTGGACACCATGTTTGGCATATATATATATAGTTTCCAAGTTTTGCTTGTGGCGTGAAAATGTCGTGGCTTATGATTGGTCAGAATAGGAATATTCTACTGTAGGTGTAAGGTTTCTCATTGGATAACGATACTAGTGGTCTATCACCAATAGACCACTAGTAGCACCATGCTGACAGTGTCTTTTGGTTTGAAATATGTAATTTCTGAGCTTTCGGTCCGTGTGCGAAAATAAATATTTCAAACCAACATGGTGTAAACCTACAAATTTTATTAAATATATATCATCGCCATGCAAAGCTTCAAGCAACATATATTAAAGTGTATTTTTGGTTAATTTTTTAGTCGGGAAGAATAACAGCAAGAAATATTAAGGATACCCGTCCAAGGTCGATACCCTTGATGACCATGAATCCCCAATGTCTTTCTAGAAAGCGTGGGAAATTAGAAAAAGAAAAAATTGCTAAGTAAATTGTGTTTCTTCATAATCTATTTTATGAAATATATATGCAGTACCTAATATATAGTATTTTAAAACAGAACAAAAAATCTTTATTTATCACCAATCAAAACACGCGACGACAACCATGTAATTAATTTGTTTTAAACCCGAAATACAGTCCCTTAGTTTAGAAAAGGGATACTTTTATTTCCAGTAATAGACGTATTAGATTTACTTCAATTTGTGATTCGAAAGCCGTGAAGAAAGGAGTGTCTCTATATATGTCGGAAGTACTATAATGTCCTCCAGAGAGCGCTTTAATAACTCTAAAATTAGTTTGATAAATATAGAAAGGACAAAGACGTATATCAGGAGAGGATGCATATGCCCATTCGTCTCCAAGACATTCGGTAATTGTCGAGGCAATTGGTAAATTAACCAAAGAAATGATTTTAGACCTGTAAGCTTGCAGGGCATTGGCAATATAAAGTAAGTTTGTCTAATTTGAAAGAACTTGTAAAATTGTAATGGAAGACCGTTTACGACTTTTCTGTGTCTTTCTTCATTTTTGTATCTACTGCGCAAGTGTAGATACTATGCTGTCATGTAGGGTCAAAAAGTGTAAGTAACAATCAAAGTGGTAACAAAAGAAGAATCCGAGCCAATCAAACAGCGAGTACGAAGGGGCAGTATCGTTCGTAACCAATAAATAGCGAATACGAAGATAAAATCGGCCGAGGTTTTCCGATCTACGGTTTTACGAAATTATTGGGATAAAACTGTGTATTTTGACTTTGTTCAGTTGTGCTTAAATGTGCTCTAGCTTTATTGGTGCTCGCTAGCTTCGCGTTGGTGTTCACTTCAGTTTATCAATTGGTAAGTACTTTGATGATTTTAAAATGACTACAAATTTGTCGTATAAGTATGATTTACCACAGTTTTCAAAAGGTAATGGTATTAAATAGTAAGTCTCTTCGGGGGGAAATTGAGCCTCTTCGGAGGAGAACAAATTGTATTAAGCCTCGTTGTAAGCGAGGTTGTACATGTAAGCCTCTTCGGAGGAGAACAAATGGGCCTCTTCGGAGGAGAACACTGGAGCCTCTTCGGAGGGAAACAAGTTGTAAGCCTTTTCGTAAGCCTTGTTGTACGTTTCTTCGTAAACCTTGTTGTAAGCCTCTTCGGAGGAGAACGAATGAACCTCTTCGGAGGAAAATATATGCGCCTGTTTGGAGGCAGATAAAACCACGTGTTATAATTCAAGGTTTACGTCAGTCTCTTCGACAAAATGAGCATTTTCGGGGGAATATATTGCTGCATTGCAGCATAATTCAAGATGTGCTAAAGAGAGAATGTGCACTAACTAAAAGAAAACATTTGATTCACCAGACATGTTTGAAAACTGTGATACTTCATCAGCAAAGGAATAGAACAGTAAATGATGTTAGCAGTGTCTTTGATTCAGATAATAGTTTAATGGTCTCGACTGTTAACAAATTTGTTTATACAATAAGACGGCGTAGAGACAGAGAATCGTCTAGAATATCTGTTAAAAAAATTATGAAAGCTATGAAAAAGAGAAAAAACAGACAGAAAATTAAGCACGTACTTAGAAGAGCTGCTTCTCAATCGTCCATAATTTTACATCAGTTAGCGACCAATTTTAAGAATTGGCATATGAATTTCTTACACAAATATAACTATTTTTCAAGCAAGTTGTTTGGACTGTCTAACCATTCTAGTATAGTTAAAAAAAGTACTCCCATATCATATAATGCCTCTTTAAATGATGACTCTGTTAACTGTGGTTTTCATATAAATGAGCAATATTGCATTTCTGAAAAACAGCTGTTAATGTCTGGTGATATTGAACTAAACCCAGGTCCTGTGCAAAATGAAAACAGTGAAGCTAGAATAACACTACCATCACATTTAATATTAGAACAAAGATTACAACTATTTCAGTTGAGACCGCTTGATGTTGGTGGTGCAGGTGATTGTTTTCTTAGAGCTGTGTCACATCAGCTATATGGTGACCCAAGTCATCACTTAGATATTAGAGCTGCTGGTATTGCATATATGAGGGAGAATCCTGAGAGATTTATTGAAAGCAATACAGAATATTCTTGGTTACAATATCTTAATAATATGTCTATGCAAGGGAAATGTTGCTATGGCATGATTATACAAGCTCTTGATGACCAACTTAATTTAAGAATTGTTATTACTGAGACACATGAAAATTTTGGTCAATACAGTATGATACGAGCAGTATATTCAACACAGCAGCCAACTGATATTTATTTGGGTCATATAGATGAATACCATTATGTATCAACATTGCCATACATTACTGGTTTAGATTTACCTAACAATCAGCAGAGTAATTCAAAGGAATTAAATAAAAGTTTGTCAGTTAACAAATCACCTGATAAAAATATTAAAAATAGTGTTATAGGAGCAAACTCTGCTGAACTTAGACATAAAATTATGAGTCAAATACCAGATGATCCAAGAAAAACAAAACAAATAATTTCAAACCTTCAATTGGCAGTGGGTGAAAGGACAGAAATAGCAATAAATGTAAGAACTGATGATGGCATGACAAATGGTGCTGGTAATGTTATTAAAAAAATACAATTAAACCAGATAAACAAACCATCAGGGATAATATGGGTGCAGTTTGACCATGTTGATGTTGGTGAAAAAACAAGACATGAGAATAGGCTACATTATGTACAAGGTATTGAATATACGTGGACTCCAATAAAACCAATTACCACTCAGTTTGCTGTAGGTAGAAACAGAACAACCCAAGTTGTAAGAAAACAGTTTCCTTTGCGACCAAGCTGCTGCTAAAACAATTCATCGATCACAAGGTGACACTGAGCAGAAAATAGTTGTTAACTTAACACTAGAAGAACAATACCTCACATTCATTATGTTGGTCTTAGCAGAGTAACAACCATAGAGGGTTTGTATATCACTGATTTGTGTGAACAAAAAATAGCTGTCAATCCCCACGTAAAGACAGAAATGGAAAGTCTAAGGACAAAACGGTATCTTAAACTAAGTGTGACTCCTGTTTATAACCTCAATCCAGTCTCATTTAAACTTTGCTTTCTTAATGCAAGATCATTACATAAACATATTGATGATGTACGTCATGATTTGAATTATACAAGCGCTGACATTAATATTTTTGTAGAAACAAGATTTAATAATTCGGATAATGATAATATGTATACAATTGATGGGTATACCTTATTTAGAAATGATGCCGAGCCTTCTCTGACTTCAAGACCTTATGGAGGTACCGCAGTATATAGTCGGGTTGATTTTATCCCTGGCTATCCATATGCTCGTAATATTAATGCTATTGAGATAACTATTATGAAAGTAATGATTCTGCCACATGTCACTATAATAGGTGTATATCACTCACCTAAAATTCCAGTACAGCAATTGTGCCATACTTTAAATCAAGTATTGACCTTAACATCTTCTCAATTCAATATTATTATTGGTGATTTTAATATTAACTGGCTTGATGAATGTGCCAGAAGGCCTTTATATAATCTATTTATTAATGATAATAATTACAGACAATTAATATCCAATTATACTACTGACAACCAAACCACTATAGATCACATTTATACAAATTTACCAGAATTACAAGCTAAAGGTCACATGTTAGAAAACTATTTTTCAGATCACAAGTCAATATGTGCATTAATTAATTGTTTTAATGAATAACTACAAAGTGACACAGACTGTAGTTGGTATACTGTAGATATGTACACAAACACTTCACATGTACAGTAGCTCTGAATAGGAAGAAAATACCAGTATTTTGCTTCTGATTAGCAGAGGTATTTTGAATAGGTATCTTGAGAGAACATTTTCCAATTAACTATTTTTATATTCTTACTATTATTTCAGTTACCAAAGTTACAACAAAATCAGGTAGATGTAAGCATGATTTATTATTTTTTTTAATTTCCAAGATACCATCCGTCCTCTTTCTCCAAATATTTTTAATAACTTTAGCCATTTTAGCAAAAGTATTAGGTTTGCTGTACAAGTTATATACTCAAAAAAGGTATCAGAGTAAACAAAGTAAACTTTACTGTAGTATGTATATAGCTGACGTTTACAGTTTACTGCTCAGAAATACAGAAAACGTAACACTGCTTTTCGTCAGAACTTATTTCTGAGCAGTACAAACTGAAGATTCATAATAAAGAATTGACTTTCATATGACACTAACAAGATCTCCTATTTCTTGTATTTTAGTTCGGAACGTTCCATCAAAACAGGTAAGCAATTATTTTAATTCTTAGCATGATCCCGTGTTCTCCCCCCAACCCCCCAAAACCCCCCCCCAAAAAAAAAAACACAACCCCAAAACAAACAAAAAACAACAACAAAAAAACCCCAAAACAAAACAACAACAACAACAACAACAACAACAACAACACAACAAGAAACAACAACCCCTTACAGTGCGACTTACACACTGCAATACTCTGTATTTCACAGATGAAAAGAGTCGTGGGTACTAAGTCCTCTCCAGTTCCGTCCACTGATATTACAAAGTCATGTGCTTCAGGGCCATCAACTCCAAAGAAACTAAACTGGGCAGCTTTGGCCACAGAACAAGTGGTTGCATATGTTCATGAGGTGTCGCCCATAAAAACAAGCAAGAAAAACACCGTGGAATATTTTGAAATTCGTCTGCAAACCGAAAATTGCCAAGACCAAAGAGCAGTTTGTTTTGCGAAGACCAAACGACCTCTGTTCGTAGATCGAGAGAAAACCAAAACACCTGTGAAACTGACAAATTTCTCAACATCCCACGATGGTTCAGATATACTAATCAACAACATGACTTGTGTATCTCAAGCAGAACCTGGTCAATATGCCTTTCAATATATGCCAGCCATAAAAGAGGAAGTAAACTTCATTTCTTTGAAAGATGTCACTGAAAAATCCAAACCATTCGACGTCGTTAATATCATGGCTAAAGTGATGGGAAAAAACTCTGCAAAACGTGTGGGCAAGAACAACTTAACTCTTGCAGAAACAATCGTAAGTGACGGAGATACTAGCATAAGACTAGATGTTTGGGAAGACCATATTCCAAGTGTTGCTGAAGGTGCAGTATACTCATTCATTGGTGTCCGACTGAGAAAATGGAACAAAATTTTGAGCCTCAGCACTAATAAACAAACGAAGATAGAACTGTTGGCGGAAAACGACATAAAAGCATTGCTCATCCATTCAGATGTCAACGACAATCTGGCGAATATATCACTTGATTCGAAATCCTGCAGTACCATGACAACGGAAATAAAAGTGAGAGAAGTGCTTTCGATCGAAAAAATTGAAACATTCATCCAGTGTTTTAATTGCAGAAATAAAATTAAACAAGACTCCCGAAAAGCAGTGGTGCATTGTGATTTGTATGGACACCATATGAACCGCAAACGCTGCAGCACAAACATCATTGTCACCATGATGGTGGAAATCGATGATAAAACGGAACCGTTACGTTTGACAATGTTCAAAGATGTATTATAACATAGCTTTGATATAGCAACGTTTTTGATTGGCTGTCGTGCGTGCTCAATAATTCGATTGAGCACGGCAAAAAAGCGCGGGAAAAGATTTCAAAACAAAACTGAGTTTTAAATTGACTTTTTACGGCCTTTTATATTATCAAAATACCGAGTCATTTAATTTTATTGGGTAATAAAGAACATCGACCCAGAAGACATAAACTGGGTCTGGGTAACCGAGTTTAAACTGTCCTTTTGGTTGGATTTTAGTGAACAAAAAAGACTTGGCTACGAAAGTAGAAAAACACAACAACCAAAACGATTCGCCGACTTGTATAAGGATTTAATGCTATGTTATAAAAGAAATGGCTCATGGTTTAGTCTGCTCCATCGAGTTATGGACGCACTTGGGAAATTGGGAGAGCACTCAAAGCACTCGGCTACGCCTCGACCAACTCTTACGATTTTTTCGTGCTCTCCCAATTTCCCGCGTGCATCCATAACTCGATGGAGCACGCTAAACCATGAGCCATTTCTTCATTGGTGGAGATTTGTCCCGACTTAAAGGATGACCACAATGTAAACAAATCATGACATTTCTGAATCTTTGCTGGCAATGGAAAACTTTTCAGTACATAACAATGACAATGGTGTGGTCACTGCAGTGCAACTGTCATAACTATGTTTCACCTAGTCGCACTTGTTTTTGCTACATAAGACTTTAAAACTTTAAAGATGTATTTCGTCGGTTTGAAGAAACTTTTGTGTGTTATGTTTAAAAAGGATTTTTTTTTGTCAGTTTTAAACAAACTTTTGTATGTTATACAGGTAGTTTAAGTTCTAATTTTGTTTCCCAGTCGCATTTGTTTTTCCTACATAAGACTAAGACTTTAAATATGTATTTCGTCAGTTTGAAGAAACGTTTGTGTGTCATTTAAAAACTAGTTTTTTTGTCAGTTTAAACAAACTTTTGTATGTTATACAGGTAGTTTAAGTTCTAGTTTTGTTTTCTTGTATGATCATCAGTTTACGTTACTCGATGCAGTACTTGATGTACTATAACGTTACGCATTGCTATGTGTGGCTGTAACAATTTAAAGGCAATAAACAATTATTTTGCAGCTAACTCTTTTCTGATAAGCTGTTGTTTTTGTTTTAGAGATATAGGAAGTTCTTATGCATTTTTTTATTTTGCCAAAAAAATTCAAATCCCAACGTACCTTTCATGTGCACCTATTTTTAATACGTCCGAAGGCCAAACTTATTTTGCCTAAGATGTCCTTAAAGTTTTCTTCGGAGAGGGTCCGTAATTTTATTCAAAAGAACGTCGATACGTTTCCTTCCTTGTACATCGGAAATAATAGGGTAGTGTATGTTATAGTTTATCGCAGCTTATAGTTACATCCGCAGCAGTAGATACATGTACGTGTAAACGTACCTATTTTTTAAATATTTCAGTTTGTTTGATATGTAAATGAGATGTTCTCTGACATCATGAGCAGGGTACAGCATTTTCATGCATTACAAAATCACTTATACTTCTATGACTGCTCAAAATTAAATGTTCAGTGTCACTACGAGTTTTGATGTGCACAGTTTGGAATAAGTTTGTTTGAACAAACTTGAGGATATAACTGAGTTTTCTCTGTGTAGAAATGCTCTACCATGGTCATGACGTCAGAGAGCACCATTTACATATTAAACAAATTGAAATATTTATTTCGTATATTTTTCCTGTACAAGCTGTCGTAAGTTAAACTCTATAAAAACTCTTAGCTCCAGACGGAACTCTCCGAAAAGCCAGCTGGACGCTCTTACCATTGAGCCACAGTGGAAATCAGATGGTAAACCTAGGTTGCTTTCGATATTTATACGCCTGGGAACTAGTCAAATTGAAATATCTCAAAAATGAAGAAAGATACAGCAAAATTGTCTTCCTTTGCCATTTCACAAGTTCTTTTAAATCAGACAAATTTAATTTATATTGCAAATGCCCTTTAATACTTTCATTCCTTAGAAAACATTTTTAAAACATATTCAAAGCCGACTTAGTATAAATACAGCTCAATTATATCAAGGTTTTGAAGATTGGCATGGCAATGTATGTTAATGTAATAAAACGAAATGTTTGCGGTTATACACCATGTTTAATAACGATAAGATGTTATATATATATATATATATATATTTATTTATGTAATATATCATACACGAGGAGGAGTGTTTCATCAGGATATCCAAACACCGAGACGTTTGTTGAAAACCGAGGCCAGTATTTTAAGAGAAAATCAAGATGAAAGTTTGTTTACTTTATGTAATTTCTTCCTCCAATATCCAAACCACCGACACACGGTACTGATTTCCTTTGTGTTTTCTTCATGAATTATTAATGAGTTTGATATATATATATACTTTTATCGTTATTAAATATGATGTATAACCGCAAACATTTTGACCGCTCGCCCGATCAGAGAGCTAGAAAAACGGACTTCGATACTTGATATATAACAATTAAGTTTGATAAAGGGGCATGCCCTAAAACGTCAAAAAAAGTATAAAAGAAGTTTACTGTGACTCTTGTATACGGGAAATGTATACGGTTGACTTGTTTTAAAAACATCCTTTTAAAAAGACTGATTTATAGAAACCATTTTTAATTACAGGTTTTAACAAACAGTTAAACCGTCATTATCACTTTCAAGTATAAAACCTATGCTAATAGCTCAGTATATACTAAGCTGGCGTGCTTTACATTTATGTGACAATAAATTCCTACTGTACATCATTCACATTACATATATATATATATATATATATTATGTAGCGAAAATCAAAGTGAATCTTATAGAATTAACAAATTTTTGCTGTTGTAATAAACGGTTTCATTACTTACCGAATAATGTGCTTTTTCATAGAGTTTTTTCAAGAATCGCAGTTATCCCTTTTCAAAAAGTCAGTGAAACGCAAACGCTGAAAGAATGCCTCAATTTAAAGGCAAATTTGCAGCCATTGTTGAAGAAAAGCGTTAAGAGTGTGGACATTCTCATCGAGTTATCGGATTCCTTCGAGAACATGAGAGAAGACGATTTGTTTAAAGACATATGTGCCTTGATTGGAAAGGCTACCTTGGATATGCGCAGCCAGCTAAATTATGCTCTTGTACTATTTTCCACTGCAAAGGTATGTCACAGTATATAGATGCATCCAATCCAAATATAGTACAGTTTAGATCCCCAGTTATGGGTTATTCATCTTCACACAAGAGCTGTCTATCTGAGCTGTATCAATTAAACAAATAGCCACACAGAAATTCAATTTAAAAAAATATTTAAAAAAAATATAATTATTTTAAGTAATTGTTTCTACAAACGTCTTCTTGTTGCAAAACTTAAATATCAGCAATGAATTTTTAGCAATTAATTATGACTTGTTTAATAAATAAGCGCCTCATATGAAAGAAAAATTAAGAACATGAAGCACTACCTAAAAATAAATGTTGTAGACTCCTCAAAATTAATGCAACACTTATCTCAAAGCAGTTGAACTCACAGCGACGCTTATTCGGCGTGTATAATCAAAGCAAATAACTCGGTTTTAATCTATTATCATAAATAAACTCTATTATACGACAAATATTCCTTATTTTATGGTCTGAATGTGTACATTTAATTAGTTGTTGCAAAACACATGATTGTTTAATTAGTTAAAAATATCTTTGAAAAAATCGCAACAAAAAGTATTTTTTGAATAAACACAATAATAATACTAAGTACTCCTTTTTCCCTCGTACTATCCCTGCATGGAATAACCTTCCAGAGCAAATAGTTAATAACAAGTGCTCCGAAAGCTTCAGCAAGCACGTCCTTTCTTTTCTGAATTAGCTTTAAGTTTATTAATTATTACTTTTATTTTTTAATATTGTAGTTACCGTCAGCTGTAATATAAATTATTAGTTGTATTTAGTTAAATTAGGATTTTATTACTGTAATTTATTAATTTTACATCAGTTGTATGCAATCAGCTTTACCGATTAAAGATACAGATACAGATACAGAATAATGACAAACAGAATTTAAATCACATACATCAGCAATCAAAAGAAATATATACAACGTTATTTATTAAAAGGGTTTTATGTCTGTCACAGCCTTCAGTTTGGCCGTGTATGGTATGGTATGGAATCTCGATAAGGTAATTACCCGGGTTTTCTCTGACAATTTCACTGTCTTTTGCAGATGCTAGAGAAATTAGATCTACTAGACGTCTACTTTGACACTCTTAAAGAATGGTTTTTAAACACAGTGGCACCATCCCACAACCAGCTCCTAGGAAACGAAAATGGCGAAAATGCCCAAACTGCAAGTTTGTTAATCCCTGACGAGGTCACCAGGATGACCAAAATAATAAATGACATAGTGGAAAAATGTTCGATGGAACCAGCACAGGTTTATATTAATTTTTGGTTTTGCTTCAATGTACACCCTTGTAATTGCATGTGCATTAATAGTCATTCAAAAACTCACCGAAATTAAATAAAGCATACAGTATTTTTGTATCATACATGTATTGGTACAAATTGCTATGGTTTTAATTAACTGTATATTTTTATTCCAGGCTAAACATTTCTTTGTAGCAAGAACATTGATGAACAAATGTGACTGTGGTGATGTGTTTGGATTTAAATTAAAAGAAGCTATTCGGTTCATTGGGAGTGATGATGAAGACAATAAACTTAGAAAGTTTGTTACAAAGACTGGGAGAGGCTGTACAGGATGACTGACTTTCCCAGGAAGCAAGCAAGTGTCTGGGTGTATACATCTGAAAAGGAAAACATTGCCAAAAGCAATAATTCAAAAAAATGGATGAAGGTAAATATTATTTTTAGTTCAAAACCAAATTATGTGCAAGACTTTAATGCCGTATATGTATTTGATTAATTTAGGTTGGCTACTATGCGTACGGTAACCCCCTAAGAGGGTTTTGAGTAATCTTTAACATATTTTTAAATTTAAAATTTTGGAATTTGTGGAACGTGTACATGCATGTATTATGTTGTGTAACTCATTCCAAAATACATAAAATCATGTTTTGGCAATCTTAGAAATTAATCCACAATTTTCTGCCTCACCTCTCGGGTTTTAATTTCTAAGGACCCTGCTAAAAGGGTCCAGCCACATTACTGCAGCAATTTGAGCAAATAATGAGTGATGTGAGTACATGATGTATTCTAGATATATAATAGTACTGGCAAGTGTTACTAACAGTAGTACACTAGATAATACTATTAAACAATTTAAGGCAGAGAAATTCTGGCAGTTTATTCAAATGATGTGTTATGTACAGTAAATGGTCAGACTGTACTACAGTTCCATCACAACTAAATTGCCATAAGGGCATTTATAAAAACTATTGTCAGTGTCTAATCACTACCACTCGCTTGTGTTAACTTTAGCATTCCAAGACATGAAGGAACTGGAGTTTCAGTCTGAGGTATATAATAAAAATAATTTTATTAATTAATATGCATTTTCAGAAAGTAGTTGAATAATTTACAGCTTCCTGTTCGCATGAGCAGTAATGCAAACTTTACATGAATATTGTTAAATATATAAATGCTGACAATATATAAGGTGAGAAAAAAGTTGTAGTGCCGTAAAATTAACTTGGTTGATTTAAACTTTAACTGATTCAATGATAAGTGATGATCAGTACCATAACTCAACTATTAATATGTTTAAAATATATAGTTCGGTACAACTCATGCAAGTATATATAGACAGTTAAACGACAATAATTATGTAAATGCATACTAATTAATCCAGTTATATTATCGCGGTTGGTACACTCCGTTTTGCGCTTGTACGAAACTAATGTTTACATCTCTATATTTACAAAAAAAATACGGATACCTCATTCAAGATTATAAGCTTTTCTTGCTTCCTTTTCATTACTTGTACTTGAAACGAAATATTTTTTGCGGAAATTGAGAACTTTGTTTTTTTTTCTTCATAATTTATAAAACAAATAAAACATACCGTTCCTGTGCATATATGTGCTCTTATAAAGGTACATTTGATGTCATTTGAACACGAAAGTGTAAAGACATTCGGCTATCGCCTCGTGCCTCTACTCAACTTCTGTCGTGTTCAAATGACGTCAAACGTGCCTTTATAAGAGTAAATATGCACGGAGCTTTATGTTTTATTTGTTAAATATATACTGTATTTTACAACAATCATCATTAATTCCAACAATATGTCACTTTATTTATTAACAGACACATATAATTATATCAAGTAAGTCTATGCTAACACTTAACTTCCATTTAAGGATGACACTGATCAAGATGACGACATTGTTACGTTAACAGAAACAAGTAAATATAACTATGTTTATCTATATTGTTTAACAGTTAGATTAGGAGCTCGAAATTTCTCAGATAAAGGCGCAAGTCGACTATTATTTCATAAAAATCAATAGCAAATAATTGTTTTAGTAGAAATTCGGAACGCAGCTTTTAGTATTTTACTCTCGCCAGACCGATTAGATGTAGTAGTGCAATAGCCAATCAGATTGCAAAATTTGTGGCTGTGAGGCTACTCGTTCCCAGCATATATAAAAACCATTCTTGTACCCAGACCCACGCGCTAACATGATTCTAAAAGTTTCACCACAGGGAGCTCTAACATGTATTTTTTGTTTTAAACAGTACATACATCCATACACACATATACATATATATAAATTAGTAAAATTACCATATAGTTTAGTAGTGTCCTTGCTCTTGCCTCTTGTTGCTCCAAACTGAACAGGCCGAATGAAGGATTTTCTCGTACTCAACCCCCGCTCAGCCAACTGGCCAGGCGGAGAGAAGAAATAATGTTTAAAACAAAAATACATGTTAGAGCTCCCTGTGAAAGCTTAATTTCAAAATCCTGTCAAGAAAGCAACCTCCTCTGACAAATCATGCACAACTTTCAGTGAGAATCACACCCACAACACTGACGCTATTACTGGTTGATAAAAAAAAGAAAATTAAAAAATATTCTACGTTTGAAGTATTTCCATCTTTTGACAAAAAATTATCCTGCAGTCCAAATTATATTCTGCAATTTGGTAATCTATTCCGCACATTTTCTATTGTTACAGTGGGATCGTTCCTACAAACTGTGTTTACTTAAGTTCTCATGCAACGATACCTTATATAAAAATCTCTATTAATTGAATTTTAAGTATTTCCACCTTTTTGACAAAAAGTTGTTGTCCTGCCGTCCAAATTATATTCTGCAGCTTGATCATAACATTAATTCAGAACATTTCTATTGTTACAAGAAAGTAAAAAGATGGTAAACTGTCGAGGAACAGTTTTGATAACGGAATAATGACGTTTTGAGCGGAGCTCTTCATCGATCAGAGAAAATCTGACGAAGAGCTCCGCTCGAAACGTCAGTATTTCTTTACAAACACTATACTCGGCAGTTTACTACCTTTTCACTTTGCTCTAAATAAAACACTACATACGCCACAGCACTCTACTTTTATATTTTCTATTGTTCCAGTTCGGATCATTCTTATAAACTGCGTTTACTTAAGTTGTCAACGATACCTTATTTTAGATTGCAACTCTACTGTTTCAGAAGAGGAATTGCCGCAAACAAGTGATGAACCAGGTATAAAATAATATTAATTAAATTGATAAAAATCAGGTATGTTTACATTTTATTCATGATTTCCATAAAATCAACACCTAACATCTTAGCTGTGATCCGTGGTCTGAGCTGTGTCGTATGGCGGTTGCCACGTTGATCTGCGTCCTTCGCAATTCAGCCGCTGGCTGCAACTAGGATGATTAGCCCCCCAGTCCTTTATTAGTTGAACTACTTTACAAAGAAGTACGCGATTAGGAAGTGATGAGCCATATACTCTTCAATTGCAGCTTCTTCTGTCTGTTTAGTTAACATCCATTAACCAAAACAAAATGTTCGAGGTTATACACCATGTTTATTAACGATAAAAATTCACTAATTTTAACGATTTATTATATTGATTTTGAAATCAATGGTGTTTCTTGCAATTTGATTGGCTGAAAATAGTGCGATTAATTCCCAAATCGCACTATTTTGAGCTTTAATCGCATCATCTTCAGCTGTAATCGCATCATTTTTGAGCCAATCAGATTGAAGCTCTGCACCAAGACAACCAATCAGGTTTAATATCTTAGTAAAACTAACCAATCAAATTAAAGAGGTAAAAGGCACAAAATTTAAGTTTTTAAAATTTTTTAAATGCCCCACTTAAATTTAGTCCAAAATGGATGAGTTAAATTACTTACAATTTCTTGACGATGACAATGAGTTCTTGGAAGCTGGAAATTTGTTTGAAGAACATAATCCCTCATTTGATAGTATACCAGAAGAATATTTTCTTTTGAACGGCGCCGTTTTGCATCCTCTCGAGTGCAATGAAAGCAGTACAAATGCGTTCGACTGCAGTAAATGGTCATCTTGTCCAACAACAAAGCCTCGAAGAATGGCATCAGCCCATCAGTTTTAATCCCAACATTCAGCCGAATGGATTTGCGTTATTTCCACCCCAGTATCAAATGACAGCGTTTAGCCACTGGGCTTCTTCAACCATTCCAATTTCAAATTACACAGGTTGCACGATCAACAACTAAGCTTATTTCCACAAGTCTCCCTTGAAGTCTCCTCAGAAGAAACGATGAGCTTTTGTATTAGATTCAGATGACGAAGATTGAACTTTGAGTTTGTTGTTGAACTTTTTTATAATAGTTTAAATAAATACATGTTATATAAACAGCGATCGAACTAAACGTGTTTGTTTGAAAACTGTTGAACTGATTGCTCGTTGGGATTCAGTCATATGACATTTTTGTCACATGACTTTAAATTTAGTATGCAAATATATTATGTAAATGCAATTTCCGGTTTTCTGGATCAATTAAATAAATTAGTAGTGTGATTTCATTTCTTGTGTGATTTCAAAATGCATATAATAAAGTGGTTTGATTTCAGACCAAATTGCACTCCACTCAGTTCAATTACCGTTATAAAATAAGCGAATTTTTACCGTTATTAAACATTGTGTATAACCGAAAACATTCTGTCTTATTACATTTAACATACATTGCCATGCAAAGCTTCAAAACTGTCTTGATATCCATTAACCAGTTATCATTTTACATTTATATTGTAGACGATGATATAATTTCACAATCAACAACAGAGTACAGTAAATAATATACTTTAAAACTCAAAGTCAATCTTATGAGTGCCATAGCTACAATAGCCAACAAAACTTTCTTTATTCTTTTAAGTAACTTTATTCTATTAACATATACATATTTTCTTTAAAAAATCATATACAACAGCCCATACCTCTCTTTAACAAACAATTGGACGAATTTTTTGGCGACTTACAGGTTTTATTCGAACTTCGTGTAGTAAGTTTGTGATCAACAATATTGATATAAGCACTTGTACTTTTTCAATGAAAATAATAAATTTAGGCACAAAAAGTGAAATCACAATATTTTGACACAAAGTATCAATATTTTATTGCTTACATTTGTGTCTATAGTGTAAAATTATTAAATTAAACCAATACAGTATACGCGTGTACTCATAAATTATATACTTTCAAAGGTCAAGTTTATGAGTGCCATATATAGCTACATTTGCCAACAAACCTTTACTGAACCTATCAAAATAGTCGGTCGTCAGGTGCACCGACTACTTAAAAAAACCTGCCGAGGTACACCACTGAAATTCGTCAATAGCAATTTTAATTAAATTTGATTAAATTTGAAAAAAACAAAAACAAAGAAAAGAAAACTTAAAGAAAAGAACAAACTCTTTGATGACATGACAAAGTACTTCATACCAGCGGAAAATTCACGAAGCAAAACGAAGAAAGTGAACTAATAAGAGTGCATGGATACGTCACGTGAATGCGAGCTGAAGTGCTGAACAACTTGATTATGACATATGGAATAGCCTCCTAAACACACAGCATAAACGACGTTAATGCCATAACCTGTAACTGTTTTGACTATATACCACTAACTAATTTTACACAAATTACCAATGTTTTTGAAAGTATGTCAATGCAACTATATATATATATATATATTGCGCTGAGTTTATATATATAATTTTGTGTCAAGAATAACATAAGGCCAAGCAAGCATGACATTGCCGGCATGACATTTTGTAGAAACATCGGTGAAAACAACACTAATAAATTAATATTTTTTTTGTCTATAATTAAATATTATTGTAGCTTGCAGTTAATAGCACTCACTCAGTTTCAGGCCAGGAATAAAACGTTGTGTAGTTTGCGCATTGATTTTTGCAATTAATATTGTATAAAAAATAACTTAAAGTCTAAAATAAGTCAATGTAAATGTTTGGGTTTAATTATTGTGTTACTTTACATTTCTCGTTAAATTTAATAAATTGTTGAATTTGATCTTCGAACACATGGTGAAAGTTTTTTTGATGGTCCATACTCTACTTTCAACTTGGCCCGTTTTTCTGTTTGTCTATATAGCCAAGTACACTGAATATATACTATAGGGCTGTTTACACGGCCAAAATTTAAGCAGGCTTAAGTTAAGCGTGCTTAAAACGCGCCACCTTGATGCGTTTACACTTTTAAGCTTTAACATAAGTCATTTAAGATTATAGAATAATCCCTTAATAAAACACGTACACCATTATTCAACATGGCGGACGAACTATAGTTTTCGTTTTGGAAGCTTCGTATTGGTAACGTGCGTCAAAGAACAACAGAACGGAACTACGGAAGACATTGGTACACGAGAAAGAGTAATAGCAAAAGAAAGAAAAAAAACAAAGAATAGCGAGATGGAAGCTTCTACAGCAGGGCAAAAAAAGTATTTTATCGTATTAATAACAACGTATTAATAGCAAGCGTTTTTTCAATCCCGTTGCGTTCACATGGCCAAGTTCAGCGCGATTAACTGATCGTGCTCAGTTTAATCAAACTAATCGCGATTAATTTACGCCTATCTGTTTACACGGACATGTTAAGCCCGCTTAAAGTCAGATGTGCCTCCGATCCCGCTTAAATTTTGGCCGTGTAAACAGGCCTTATATGTAACTGCCTAGTACATTCAGGAAAAGTTACAAGTTATATACCTATATTTACTATATAAAATGGAGTGGTTTATTGATTTTTTCACCACTAAGAAAATTGATAATCTCACATGCGTGAATATTCATGACAATCACACATGTGTCGATTATGAAACGCATTAAAGAGTTTACCGCTCTGTTTTTGTGGGAAGATAGGCTAACCCGTTTCTGTATGAGAATATGCTCACTCGTGACATATCCCGTGGAGTCAACACTCGAAATAAATATCATATTTTCACGCATCCATACATTATTCTGCATGTATCTGATACCCCAAAGCCCGAGGTTCTCGGTATAGACCTCTTAATAAGTATAGAATACGTAATTTTCACCCTTTAACGTCAATTTCTTTTCAAATTTTCTTTAGAATTCTTTTGAATTTCGTTTATTGTCCTAGCTTCTGTATATTTTCAATAGAATGCAAAAGGCTGAAAATGACGTCAATAGCGGAAAATGACGTACTCTGCACTTACTAAAAGGGTGTATATATATATATATATATTTCGCTCTACCTATAATGGTATTGAGCGCTCTAGAACCTTACGCCTAATTTTTGTTATAAACACTTATTGGTATATATTTAACAAATAGATTCCATTTTGCCGTTGTCTGTTCAGTTATAGATGCACAGATGACGTCACAACGTGGTAAGAACAAAAAAGTGGCTCACGAGACGCAGTCGAGCGGGTCACTGTTGTTCTTACCACGTTGTGACGTCTTCTGTGCATCTATAACTGAACAGACAACAAAAAAATGGAATCTATTTGTTTTATACAATAAAAATTTAAAAGGTTTTTGTTGAAACTCTTGCCGGATTTTGGGGCATGAAGAAGGAAAAAAGCAAGTCAGCTGACGTGATCTGACGTGACCATGTGTCTGTCCTCTAATAGATCATGGCCAACAACCAATGAAAACACGCATAGCAACCAGGGTATTGTATAAATATATATATTTATAGAGCCAGGGGCTCTGGAAGCAGCGGGTGTCCGGACAACCGCACTTTCTGGACTGTGGGTGTCCTACATAAGGACACCCACAATATTTTAGACATTTTGGAAACTTTCTGTAACTCTTCACAAATTGTTCAGTATATTATTCAATAATAAATGTTCTTGAAGTTGTTGTGAACTTGTGATGATATCTTGTATGTTATGTATATATAGTTATTAGTTATCTATTATATTCTCTGAAGGGCGTGGCCCTGTTTATGGCATTCTGCGAGACGCAGAACACCCACAACTTTCAAAAGCTTCCAGAGCCCCTGATATACTGAGAAGCTACTGATACCGCTCTCGGGCTGTATATACCTAAACGTCAAGGTTCTCGGTTTAGCAGCAGTGTTTTATCAGATGTAAAATACGACGCGACGGCCAATGTTTTGAATAACTTCAAAACGACATATTTGGTAATTTAATCAATTTAAAATTCATTGACGTAGTAATTTTGAAAAATAACTTTGTATAAGCCGAGAAAATCAAAGCTAAAGTTTATGTAAATCAGAAAGATTTTTTATCAGATATAAACGTGTCATGGACATACTACAAATTTAATTCTCAAACTCATTAGTAATTCAAAATAGAAAAACAAAGGAGATCAGTAACGAGATGGAGGTTTGGATATCCGAGGAAGCAATTTATACATAAATTAAGCCAACTTTCACCTTGATTTTCTCTTTAAACACTGATTCGCCTGAGAAGGAGCATATCAAACATTCGATGGATGAAACACCATCCGATAACCAAACCCAAGAAGTGTGTTGAAAAACGAGGCCGTAGGCCAAGTTTTTTAACCAACTTCGAGGTGTTTGGATATCGGATGAAACACTTTTACTCGTGTTTGAACAATTACATAAAGCAAAACAAGCCTGATAAAGCCTGATATAAAGCATATAAAGCAGGTAAAGCATATAAAGCAGATAAAGCAGGTAAAGCATATAAAAGCATATATAAAGCATATATAAAGCATATAAAGCATATATAAAGCATATAAAGCATAGATAAACCATATATAAAGCATATAAAGCAGATAAAGCATATAAAGTATATAAAGCATATAAAAGCATATAAAGGCATATAAAGCATATAAAGTATATAAAGCATATAAAAGCATATAAAAGCATATAAAGCATATAAAAGCATATAAAAGCATATAAAGCATATATAAAGCATATAAAGCAGATAAAGCATATAAAGTATATAAAGCATATAAAGCATATAAAAGCATATAAAGCAGGTAAAGCATATAAAGCATATAAAGCATATAAAGTATATAAAGCATATAAAAGCATATAAAGCATATATAAAGCATATAAAGCAAAAAAACAGGTAAAGCATATAAAGCAGATAAAGCAGATAAAGCATATAAAGTATATAAAGCATATAAAGCATATAAAAGCAGATAAAGCATATAAAGTATATATAAGCATATAAAGCATATACAGCAGGTAAAGCAGGTAAAACAGATAAAGCAGATAAAGCATATAAAGCATATAAAGCAGATAAAGTATATAAAGTATATAAAGTATATAAAGCATATAAAGCATATATAAAGCATATAAAGTATATAAAGCATATAAAGCAGGTAAAGCATATAAAGCAGATAGAGCATATAAAGTATATAAAGTATATATATAAAGCATATAAAGCATATAAAGCAGATAAAGCATATAAAAGCATATAAAAGCATATGTAAAGCATATGTAAAGCATATAAAGCATATAAAGTATATAAAGCATATAAAGCATATATAAAGCATATAAAGCATATAAAGCAGACAAAGCATATAAAGTATATAAAGCAGATAAAGCAGATAAAGCATATAAAGCATATAAAGCATATAAAGCATATATAAAGCATATAAAGCAGATAAAGTATATAAAGCATATAAAACCAGTGTGAAGGTATCACCACATTCATCCTCGGATTCATCACCAGATTCATCACCAGATTCATCACCAGATTCATCACCACATTCGCAAAGCAAATATTTCACCTTCAATAATTACTTCAATAATCAACCGATCGGCACACACGATACACCAAATTAAAGCTTATTATTCTATCTTTGCGGCCCAAGATTAACCGCGTTTGTTTCAACAATTTATAGAGGAGAAAAATAACTATATACTAGAAAGTACTCGCTCTTCGGTCTTGGGGGAAAAATTTCGATGGCTTCTTTTAATTTTAACCGGCTTTCCTATATATCAAAATGAAGCTCATTCTATCCTCTTGCTGGCCCAAGAAAAATTAGAAGTGGCCCAGATCTGGTTCAAGAGTTATTCGCTTTTAAAGCGAGACGCCCAAACTGTCAATTACACAGCGCGCTAAAAATAGAACACTTTATTATTAAATTCGTCGGGATGGCTTGGGGGAAAGATTTCGATGGGTACTTTTAATTTTAACCGGCTTTCCTATATATCAAAATGAAGCTCATTCTATCCTCTTGCTGGCCCAAGAAAAATTAGAAGTGGCCCAGATCTGGTTCAACAGTTATTCGTTTTTAAAGCGAGACGCCCAAACTGTCAATACAGCGCGCCGGAAATAGAAATCTTTATTAATTGTGGTTGCCGACTTAGACATTGGGGGAAATATTTCGATGGCTTTTGTTAATTTTAACCAGCTTTCCTATATATCAAATTGAAGCTCATTATATCGTCTTGCTGGCCCAAGAAAAACTAGAAGTGGCCCAGAACTGGCTCAAGAGTTATTCGCATAAGTCGAAACTGTGAAGGTATCACCACATTCACTTAGGAGAAAAATTTCGATGGGTTCTTTTAATTTTAACCGGCTTTCCTATATATCAAAATGAAGCTCATTCTATCCTCTTGCTGGCCCAAGAAAAATTAGAACTGGCCCAGATCTGGTTCAAGAGTTATTCGCTTTTAAAACGAGACGCCCAAAGTGTCAATTACACAGCGCGCTAAAAATAGAACACTTTATTAACTATATTTCACGACATAGCCTTTGGGGGAAAGATTTCGATGGCTTCCGTCATTTTTAACCGGCTTTCCTATATACGAAATTGAAGCTAAATCTATCTTCTTGCTGGCCCAAGAAAAATTAGAAGTGGCCCAGATCTGGTTCAAGAGTTGTTTCGCTTTTAAAGCAAGTAGCCCAAACTGTCAATTTCCGCGCGCCGGAAATAGAAATCTTTATTAAGTGTAGTTGCCGACATAGTCTTTGGGGGAAAAATTTCGATGGCTTCTCTTAACTTTAACCAACTTTCCTCTATATCAAAATGAAGCTCATTCTATCGTCTTGCTGGCCCAAGAAAAATTAGAAGTGGCCCAGATCTGGTTTAAGAGTTATTCGCAAACGCCGAAACTGTGAAGGTATCACCACATTCACTTAGGGGAAAAATTTCGATGGGTTCTTTTAATTTTAACCGGCTTTCCTATATATCGAAATGAAGCTCATTCTATCCTCTTGCTGGCCCAAGAAAAATTAGAACTGGCCCAGATCTGGTTCAAGAGTTATTCGCTTTTAAAGCGAGACGCACAAACTGTCAATTGGACAGCGCGCTAAAAATAGAACAATTTATTATTAAAATCGTCGGGATGGCTTTGGGGAAAGATTTCGATGGGTACTTTTAATTTTAACCGGCTTTCCTATATATCAAAATGAAGCTCATTCTATCCTCTTGCTGGCCCAAGAAAAATTAGAAGTGCCCCAGGTCTGGTTCAAGAGTTATTCGCTTTTAAAGCGAGACGCCCAAACTGTCAATTACACAGCGCGCTAAATCTTTCCCCCAAAGGCTATGCCGTGAAATATAGTTAATAAAGTGGTCTATTTTTAGCGCGCTGTGTAATTGACAGTTTGGGCGTCTCGCTTTAAAAGCGAATAACTCTTGAACCAGATCTGGGCCACTTCTAATTTTTCTTGGGCCAACAAGACGATATAATGAGCTTCAATTTGACATATAGGAAAGCTGGTTAAAATTAACAAAAGCCATCGAAATATTTCCCCCAAGGTCTAAGTCGGCAACCACAATTAAAAAAGATTTCTATTTCTGGCGCGCTGTAATTGACAGTTTGGGCGTCTCGCTTTAAAAACGAATAACTCTTGAACCAGATCTGGGCCACTTCTAATTTTTCTTGGGCCAGCAAGAGGATAGAATGAGCTTCATTTTGATATATAGGAAAGCCGGTTAAAATTAAAAGAACCCATCGAAATTTTTCCCCTAAGTGAATGTGGTGATACCTTCACAGTTTCGGCTTTTGCGAATAACTCTTGAACCAGTTCTGGGCCACTTCTAGTTTTTCTTGGGCCAGCAAGACGATATAATGAGCTTCAATTTGATATATAGGAAAGCTGGTTAAAATTAACAAAAGCCATCGAAATATTTCCCCCAAGGTCGAAGTCGGCAACCACAATTAATAAAGATTTCTATTTCCGGCGCGCTGTAATTGACAGTTTGGGCGTCTCGCTTTAAAAACGAATAACTGTTGAACCAGATCTGGGCCACTTCTAATTTTCCTTGGGCCAGCAAGAAGATAGATTTAGCTTCAATTTCGTATATAGGAAAGCCGGTTAAAAATAACCGAAGCCATCGAAATCTTTCCCCCAAAGGCTATGTCGTGAAATATAGTTAATAAAGTGTTCTATTTTTAGCGCGCTGTGTAATTGACAGTTTGGGCGTCTCGCTTTAAAAGCGAATAACTCTTGAACCAGATCTGGGCCACTTCTAATTTTTCTTGGGCCAGCAAGACGATATAATGAGCTTCAATTTGACATATAGGAAAGCTGGTTAAAATTAACAAAAGCCATCGAAATATTTCCCCCAAGGTCTAAGTCAGCAACCACAATTAAAAAAGATTTCTATTTCTGGCGCGCTGTAATTGACAGTTTGGGCGTCTCGCTTTAAAAACGAATAACTCTTGAACCAGATCTGGGCCACTTCTAATTTTTCTTGGGCCAGCAAGAGGATAGAATGAGCTTCATTTTGATATATAGGAAAGCCGGTTAAAATTAAAAGAACCCATCGAAATTTTTCCCCTAAGTGAATGTGGTGATACCTTCACAGTTTCGGCTTTTGCGAATAACTCTTGAACCAGTTCTGGGCCACTTCTAGTTTTTCTTGGGCCAGCAAGACGATATAATGAGCTTCAATTTGATATATAGGAAAGCTGGTTAAAATTAACAAAAGCCATCGAAATATTTCCCCCAAGGTCGAAGTCGGCAACCACAATTAATAAAGATTTCTATTTCCGGCGCGCTGTAATTGACAGTTTGGGCGTCTCGCTTTAAAAACGAATAACTGTTGAACCAGATCTGGGCCACTTCTAATTTTCCTTGGGCCAGCAAGAAGATAGATTTAGCTTCAATTTCGTATATAGGAAAGCCGGTTAAAAATAACCGAAGCCATCGAAATCTTTCCCCCAAAGGCTATGTCGTGAAATATAGTTAATAAAGTGTTCTATTTTTAGTGCGCTGTGTAATTGACAGTTTGGGCGTCTCGCTTTAAAAACGAATAACTCTTGAACCAGATATGGGCCACTTCTACTTTTTCTTGGGCCAGCAAGAGGATAGAATGAGCTTCATTTTGATATATAGGAAAGCCGGTTAAAATTAAAAGAACCCATCGAAATTTTTCTCCTAACTGAATGTGGTGATACCGTCACAGTTTCGGCTTATGCGAATAACTCTTGAGCCAGTTCTGGGCCACTTCTAGTTTTTCTTGGGCCAGCAAGACGATATAATGAGCTTCAATTTGATATATAGGAAAGCTGGTTAAAATTAACAAAAGCCATCGAAATATTTCCCCCAATGTCTAAGTCGGCAACCACAATTAATAAAGATTTCTATTTCCGGCGCGCTGTATTGACAGTTTGGGCGTCTCGCTTTAAAAACGAATAACTGTTGAACCAGATCTGGGCCACTTCTAATTTTTCTTGGGCCAGCAAGAGGATAGAATGAGCTTCATTTTGATATATAGGAAAGTTGGTTAAAGTTAAGAGAAGCCATCGAAATTTTTCCCCCAAAGACTATGTCGGCAACTACATTTAATAAAGATTTCTATTTCCGGCTCGCGGAAATTGACAGTTTGGGCTTCTTGCTTTAAAAGCGAAACAACTCTTAAACCAGATCTGGGCCACTTCTAATTTTTCTTGGGCCAGCAAGAGGATAGAATGAGCTTCATTTTGATATATAGGAAAGCCGGTTAAAATTAAAAGAACCCATCGAAATTTTTCTCCTAAGTGAATGTGGTGATACCTTCACAGTTTCGACTTATGCGAATAACTCTTGAGCCAGTTTTTGGCCACTTCTAGTTTTTTTTGGGCCAGCAAGACGATATAATGAGCTTCAATTTGATATATAGGAAAGCTGGGGGCGTCTCGCTTTAAAAACGAATAACTGTTGAACCAGATCTGGGCCACTTCTAATTTTTCTTGGGTCAGCAAGAAGATAGAATGAGCTTCATTTTGATATATAGGAAAGCCGGTTAAAATTAAAAGTACCCATCGAAATCTTTCCCCCAATCCATCCCGACGAATTTAATAATAAAGTGTTCTATTTTTAGCGCGCTGTGTAATTGACAGTTTGGGCGTCTCGCTTTAAAAACGAATAACTGTTGAACCAGATCTGGGCCACTTCTAATTTTTCTTGGGCCAGCAAGAGGATAGAATGAGCTTCATTTTGATATATAGGAAAGCCGGTTAAAATTAAAAGTACCCATCGAAATCTTTCCCCCAAGCCATCCCGACGAATTTAATAATAAAGTGTTCTATTTTTAGCGCGCTGTGTAATTGACAGTTTGGGCGTCTCGCTTTAAAAGCGAATAACTCTTGAACCAGATCTGGGCCACTTCTAATTTTTCTTGGGCCAGCAAGAGGATAGAATGAGCTTCATTTTGATATATAGGAAAGCCGGTTAAAATTAAAAGAAGCCATCGAAATTTTTCCCCCAAGACCGAAGAGCGAGTACTTTCTAGTATATAGTTATTTTTCTCCTCTATAAATTGTTGAAACAAACGCGGTTACTCTTGGGCCGGAAAGATAGAATAATAAGCTTTAATTTTGGTGTATCGTGTGTGCCGATCGGTTGATTATTGAAGTAATTATTGAAGGTGAAATATTTGCTTTGCGAATGTGGTGATGAATCTGGTGATGAATCTGGTGATGAATCCGAGGATGAATGTGGTGATACCTTCACACTGGTGCATATAAAGCATATAAAAGCATATAAAGCATATAAAAGCATATAAAGCGTATATAAAGCATATAAAGCATATAAAGCAGGTAAAGCATATAAAGCAGATAAAGCATATAAAGTATATAAAGCATATGAAGCATATAAAAGCATATAAAGCATATAAAGCATATAAAGCATATAAAGCATATAAAGCATATAAAGCATATATAAAGCATATAAAACAGATAAAGTATATGAAGCATATAAAAGCATATAAAGCATATAAAGCAGATAAAGTATATAAAGCATATAAAGCATATAAAAGCATATAAAGCATATAAAAGCATATAAAGCGTATATAAAGCATATATAAAGCATATAAAGCAGGTAAAGCATATAAAGCATATAAAAGCATATAAAGCATATAAAGCATATAAAGCATATAAAGCATATAAAGTATATAAAGCATATAAAGCATATATAAAGCATATAAAGCATATAAAGCAGACAAAGCATATAAAGTATATAAAGCAGATAAAGCAGATAAAGCAGATAAAGAATATAAAGCATATAAAGCATATAAAGCATATATAAAGCATATAAAGCAGATAAAGTATATAAAGCATATAAAGCATATAAAAGCATATAAAGCATATAAAAGCATATAAAGCGTATATAAAGCATATAAAGCATATAAAGCAGGTAAAGCATATAAAGCAGATAAAGCATATAAAGAATATAAAGTATATAAAGCATATGAAGCATATAAAAGCATATAAAGCATATAAAAGCATATAAAGCATATAAAGCATATAAAGCATATATAAAGCATATAAAGCAGATAAAGTATATGAAGCATATAAAAGCATATAAAGCATATAAAGCAGATAAAGTATATAAAGCATATAAAGCATATAAAAGCATATAAAGCATATAAAAGCATATAAAGCGTATATAAAGCATATATAAAGCAGGTAAAGGATATAAAGCATATAAAGCATATAAAAGCATATAAAGCATATAAAGCATATAAAAGCAGATAAAAGCAGATAAAGCATATAAAGCATATAAAGTATATATAAGCATATAAAGCATACACAGCAGGTAAAGCAGGTAAAGCAGATAAAGCATATAAAGCATATAAAGCAGATAAAGTATATAAAGCATATATAGCATATATAAAGCATATAAAGTATATAAAGCATATAAAGCATATCAAGCAGGTAAAGCATATAAAGCAGATAGAGCATATAAAAGCATATGTAAAGCATATCCCTTACGAAAAAATCCTATAGGAATTCCTATAGAAAATCCTATAGGAATTCCTATAGGAATTTCTATAAGATTTTGGCCCAATTTCCTATAGGAATTCCTATAGGATTCAATAGGAATTCCTATAGGAATTCCTATAGGATTCAATAGGAATTCCTATAGAATCCTATAGGAATTCCTATAGAATCCTATAGGAATTCCTATTGAATCCGATAGGATTTCCTATTGAATCCTATAGGAATTCCTATAGGATTCAATAGGAAATCCTATAGGAATTCCTATTAGATTTTGCCCAAATATCCTATAGGAATTCCTATAGGATTTCCTATTGAGCAAATCCTATGGAAATTCATCAGTGAGAGAAACAAAGCAAGTTCTCCTTACGAAAATATCCAATAGAATATTCCATAAAAAATTATATAGAATATTCTATTAGATTTTGGGATGTATTCTATTGGATTCTCTATGGAATATTCTATAGGATATGCTATAAGATGTAATAGAAATTCTTTAGAATATTCTATAAGCTATCTTACAAGATATACAATAGAACAGTCCTTGGAATTCTACAAGATACTCTACAAAACATTTTATCAATAGTTACGCAGTACAATATTCTTCATTAACACACCTTTTTTGTCCAAATGTTAACACACCTTACGTTAGGTTTTCTAACACACCTTAAGTGTTGAAAGGCACACCTTATGGTATGTTAAAAAACACATCTAGTAAGGTTTTTTTTTGGCTTGTCCAAACTTTGACACACCGTAAGTTGTGTTTTGTGAAAAGGTGTGTTATTTCACACACCTTGGTACGTTATATAACACATGTTAAGATGTGTTATATATAGGTGTTAATAAAAAGGTGTGTTATGCAACATGCCCTGATGTGTGTTATCTTACACATGTAGGTGTGCATAATAACACACCCTGAAACATGTCATTCAGCACATCAATGACCGAGAGAAAATAAACATTTTTAAAAGCATTTAACATTAATGTCAACATATTCAATATATTTTAACACATATTTAAAAACTGCGAGGGTTTACATCAGGATGACATTAAAGTATACACTTACTATAATAAATACTAGTTATATACATGGTATATGGGGCGATTGTCATAAGCAAACCATTTTTGGCAGTTCAAATTCCCAAATATTAACTAAGCTAAAAATCCTAACCATGTTACATGTATGTGGTTCTGCATCTATATCCAAAATACATCATTCAGCATTTAGGAATAGGATACTACATTACATATTTAGAATGTTGGTATTTTCAAAGTGTACTTAACAACAATCCAATCAGCAATGACACAAGGGAACATCAGTGTAATCATCTTGGACATCAACAATCCTTTTCTTTCATTGAGAAGTTGGCTTTCGCATCATCACTCAATGTGTACCAGTCCAGTCCTGTAGAATGAGAAAATTAGTTCAACAATTTGTTAACTAATATTTAATTAAATTTAATTAAAAAAATTTTATATATTAACCACTTTGCAACAAAACTCAAAATTTCAATTTATAAGCTAAAATTTTGATTTTGTTGTGATTTTTCTTTGTTTAAATAGTCAATCCATTTAACCCATTGATGCCTACAATAGGGTGTCTGAGGAATCATCTGCTGATAAACATAGTAAAACAATAAAGGGGACATTATTGGCTGGCTCAGGCAGGAATGGGTAATAATCATTTGACTCAATACCATTGCTACCTCCCCTTTAGAGAGTAAAATCATGTGGAGTGTTAAATTAATGTCAATACATGTATTAAACATATACAAAGTATATATATGACTTAATCTTCCATCATATACTGTATCACAAATGGGCTCTCAGTAATGACCTACTAACTAGCTGACTAGCTTCCCAGGGTCAAGAGTAAGATTCCCTCCCAAGGTCACATTCCTCCAAAGTACAAGATTGCAGTTACCGAACAAACAATTTGGACAGAAAATTCTACTTTCCTTAGCAGAATTCTTATAATTTTGAAGACAATTAGAATATAGGGATGTTCAGTAAGGTATAAGGAATATGCAGTATCTGTATATCACTAAAATTATACCAAATGAATATTATTAGTATTATATCAGTTTGTCTTATTAATCAAACTGTTCAACTTTCTAAAATATCCAGATGTGTGATCTGTGTTTTAGCATGCATATATATATATAGCAGGAACTTACTAGTGTACTATTGCAAATGCTGTCCACTCTCGTCAACTATTCACTCAGAAATTTTGAGCTCATAATTTAATTGTTAAATATATATACTGTAGAAGATGTTGTAAAAACCTTTGGCAGAGTGCTCGATGGGAATCCAGAGCATATTATAGTTAAAGTTCAAAGACTCAACAGGTTTGATTAGACATTTTATTACTATTTAGTTTCGTGCCACAAATATTGTGCGCGTACTCTTCGGATAAAATGGTCTAACCATTTTATCTGAAGAGTACCACACAATAAGAGTGAAGTTTGTAGCTTGGTGTAATATGAGTAAAATTTGTTTGCAAGCTTTTTATACTCAGAAAAATGTCTGAGTATCCCTGACAGGATTCGAACCCGCGACCTTCTGATATCCAGACAGACGCTCTGCCGACTGAACTACTGGGACTCAGACAGTAGTGAGAAGGATAAATCAAAGGTCGCGGGTAATAAGAAGGTAATAAGAAGGTAAGATAAGATAATAAGAAAGATAAGAATCCCGTCAGGGATACTCAGACATTTTTCTGAGTATAAAAAGCTTGAGAACAAATTTTACTCATACAGTGGCGCCCAGAAGTTTTTTAACATTAGCGTGTGTGTATCGTGCGTGTAACGTGCGTGTACTACACGGAAAAACTACACGCACTGTGAGTGTACTACACGGAAAAACTACACACACTGTGAGTGTACTACACGGAAAAACTACACGCACTGTGAGTGTACTACACGAAAAAACTACACGCACTGTGAGTGTACTACACGGAAAAACTACACGTACCGTGGGTGTATTTCAATCAAATCAGACCATACGTTTATCTCTGACGAAGGGCCTTCGCTCGATCGCTAAGTTCTCTGTTTCGGCAGTTTACCTTACCTTGTTATATTCCGATTTATACTTATACGGGTTTGTTGCAAAAGAATCAAGTATTTGCGTTTGCACATGGAATTGAATTGTTTATTGTCAGGTATGATCTCCGATATATAAAGAGCGAAAGGGCTTCGATTCTACAGATTCGCACGAGCTTGAACGGATAAGCGGTCAAACGAAGGTTAATTTAGATTGACTCAAATGACATTTAAGGCACGGCATTTCAATATACATGCATATGTCACGTCTTCCAAATTATAGATTTCAAAAATAATCACAACACTTTACTTCCAGTTAAACATCCATATTAAATTTTATATATTTGGCATTTAGAATGTTTCCAAATGAACGTTACATGCAGAACGTTTGCTTTAAATAGGCATTCTGTTGTGATGACATGCCGACTTGACACATCTCAACTCAAATGAAGTAAAGCAGTGCCGCATGGAAAAAGTCGTGCAAAAGCTAATTACACACTCCTGTATATTTGCGGTTTATAAACGAGTTTATATTGTCCGGGTTTTTTTTGATCAACGGGCCTTTATAATGCATTTTTTACAGAATACCATGTGATTTCGAAATTATTTCGGGTTTTTTTCGCGAGTCAAACGATTCAAGACCAAGTGCGCATACAACTATATAGCGTTTTGGATAATTCTCGCTAAACTCCATAGCTGTCATCATTGATCGCTTGTTATTCTGTTGTGATGAAGGTGCTGTATACGTTATGAATATATTACATGCCGACTTGACACATCTCAACTCAAATGAGGTAATGCCATGTGATTTCGAAATGATTTCGGGTTTTTTTTTCGCGAGTCAAACGATGACCTCACTCGCCGTTGCTTTTCAAACTTGAAAGTCCGAGCTGTAAAGCGAGTCTTATTTGTTCTATTGATCTATTCAGTAATAATTTCAGTGCTTTTGAACTAGTCTATAGATTTGATTCGTAACTTGTTTTGAGATTTAATGTACCAAGGAAAGTTGTAGAACGGGTTTCTATTTGTTGTGAGAACTAAAAAAACAACCAAAGTTTATACGATATAAAGATTGGGTTTATTTATCTCTTCCGTCGCGTTAAAATGATCAGGGACCTTAAGATGCTAGGACGACGACGGCGGTTAAAAAGCAATTCAAATTTTAGTATTAAAAAGAAGTCACGGTTAACTGACTACTGTATCCAATACTTGAAGCTTGTTTTATAATTTTCAAAGTGTTAAAACGGTTGCAGTGGCTGTGTTAAGCAATCTCAGACAACAGTACTCATCACCCCACGAGTCAACGTCGTCCTGAAGACGTGAAAATGCTCTGAGTGGCGTTGTACACAGAGCGAGGACGGTGTCCAGATTACTCTTGGGACTAGAAATTATTCATTATCTTTGTTTTGCAAGAAGAATGCTTTTGTTTGAAGGACGTCGTCCTCGAAGTTGCCGTCGTAGATCTTAAGGTCCCTATTAACTATGATAAACATTACCGTAATTTCCGTGGCTCAAGGCCTAATACGCGGATCGTTGCTCCGAATCTTACTGCTTGTTTGAGAATTTCAAATAAAACTTCCGTATTTTCCTAATTGCTATATAAAGATTGGGTTTATTTATTTATTCCGTCGTGTAAAAAAACGGGTTTTGATTAACTTTGATAAACAATGGCGTAAACTCCGTGGCTCAAGGCCTAACGCGAATCGTTGCTCCAAGTTCTACTGCTTGTTTGAGAATTTCAAATAAAATTTCGGAATTTTCTTAATTGCTATAAAATATTGGGTTTATTTTATTATTTCTTCCGTCGCGTGAAAAACGGGTTTAAAAGCGTAAATTCCGTGTACGCCTTCTTCCGTGTAATGAGTTACATGGACATTCAAAGACCACCTAACGTACAATGTGCGTGTAGTTTTCCGTGTAGTACACGCAAAGTGGCGTGTAGTTTTCCGTGTAGTACACGCAAAGTGGCGTGTAGTTTTCCGTGTAGTACACGCAAAGTGGCGTGTAGTTTTCCGTGTAGTTACACGGATAGTGCGTGTAGTTTTCCGTGTAGTACACCCAACACACACGCACCACACACACACGATACACGCAAACGATGTTAAAAAACTTCTGAGCGCCACTGTATATATATATATAAAAGACATACAGTTAGACCAATATATGACCTGTAATTAGTACTTTGAGATATCAACATAGGAATAGATCATTATGTCATTACTCAATAAATAAACTACTAGTATATGAATTAAGGTTATTTAAGGATTTTACTTACCAATATAAACAGCAAGTTGAATTAAATGGTTGAACACAACTGAACACGGTAACTCTACCCTATGCACTAGAAAACAAGAGAAAATAATATATGAAATGAATAAGCAAACAAACAAACAAACAAACAAACAAACAAACAAACACACACACACACACACACACACACACACACACACACACACACACAAAACATACTGTTAGTCTGTTAACAACAATTTAATATTTCATATTAATGATGATGAATTCTGCCTGTGATTCAGTGAAAATACGCTAATCACAAATAACTTTTACCTCAAAATCTGAATGCTTTAGTTTTACATAAGATAATCCTTATCATGAAAGCAATGGTGGCTAAAGAATGGCAAAAAAGGTAGAATGATTTGAGAGTTTGTTAGGAACCACAATTGACTAAATTGAGAAGAGATTCCAACCGCCATGTTCACGAGTCAAAACTAGATGACTTAATACCAAACATTGACTTCAACAGTTCAACTACACTAACTTCAGTATAAAATGGTTTGTATTGGACAATCAAACAGGAAATTTGACGAGAGCCAAAGAAAATTTCACATTACAATAAGGAGGACAATAGAAAACAAACGATAAATACTCAATCTCTTACCTTGCTCGTAGCCTCGTGCGAGAGAAGCTTCTAGGACTTTATTGGTTCAACTGGATTTTCATGGCTTTTAGTTAAATCTTTCCGTAAGAACATGTTACTTCGGTGAGGACTGTCTGCCTGATCTCTTCGCAAACAAAAAGTCTTTTATTACCAAAAGTTTCCATAGCTTGAATCTCAAAAGCCAAAACACCATCACAAATTAATTTCAAACGTGGCGCGCTGAGATGAGAATCGAAAATGAAATGACGCTATCCCAAGTATCAATGCGCGCTCGCTATCTGCGCGGTTTCGTGGCTGCATGCGCCTGGGTACGACACTGGCTCAGTGAACTCTATATAAAGACTGGAACGATAACTCGGGCAGGAATTTTGAAGCCAAACATGGAGGTTCATGGAGGCTGACATGTAGGTATGCCCCAGTCCCTTTTACGAAAATACAGTACGAAAAACACCGTTATTTTCTGCCAAGTTTCACAATATTTTTACGTATAGGAACAGCATTTCTATGCCCCTAACAAACTAGAGCAAGTAGTCTTTCAGCTGAAGTGACTTTCTGAGACAGCTCTTCACAAATAACAAAGTTATTAAACAAATGGGAAAAAGTCCGGGCGAAAAACCGCGCAGAAACTTCAGTTCACTCTCGTTTTGCTTGGATATCTTAAGGGTTTTCGACATAGCATAGGGAAAATATGGACAGCAGCTTCATTAAAGTTATCTTTGATTAAGTTTTTATAGTCCAAATTTGCCATTTACTTCCGTAAAAAGCCTAAAAATGAGTACTTACGAACAAAAACAAAAATTTGCCATTCTTCAGCTCTCCCCAGTACTTTTCTTTTTGGCAGAGTGCAAAATTTTCTGGTATTTTCTTGTTAATATTTTCTACAGTTAAAAATAAGTCTATTTCTAACTTTTTTTTTAATTTTTTAAAAATTTGTTATAAAACATGCCAATTAATTGTGTGATTAGTGCATGCAAAAGTAATGGGTATTGTAGCGATGACAAAGAAAACAAGCCATACATTTATTTTCACAGGTGAGTGTTTATTTTGTATTCAACAGACTAGCAGTAGGTAATACACCATAATAGTAAATAATTTAACTCTTTCCTGTCCTGAATGCACTCTAGTATAATATTCTAACTAATGCCATACAATTTTCTTCACCTCTGGAAAGGCCCTTAGACAGGAAAGAATTAAACAAATATAATGAAGGTGATTCATTTATTATGTACACAAAGAATGATAGGAATTATATTAAAAAACAATAGATGTACACCTTTGTTAAACCTGGCCCCACTGCATACATATTACATGGTTGCCCAAATGCCAAGCTCATAGGCGTAGCAGCCCAATTCTGTTTTGGGGGGGGGGGGAGGGGGGGCAGCAGAGATTTTTGCCTGAAAAATTTAGGGTTAAATATTGATTTTTAAGTTGTATTTTTCAGTCTTAGTTTAACACATGAATTTTGCCTGAACATTTCACAGCAATACATATCAAAATTGCCTGAAATTCCCAGCAGGAAGTGCCCAAATTTTCCTTTTTCAAATATTTTGGGAGGGCAATTGCCCCCCCCTGAACCCCCCCTCTAATACACCTATGGCCAAGCTGAAAAAATATACATTTAGCTATATACAAATAGCAATTTAATTACACCTTTTCACTTTTCATAACAATGTAGATTTCCTCTCAAAGATCAGGCTCTGCTTGAGAAGTGGGAGAATAAACAACATTGGGAAAGTGTGGAAAGCAACACAATACAGTTTGATCTGCAGCAATCATTTTGAAAGGTTAGATTATACTATCCCTCCATCAGCAAATGGGACCTGCAGGTTAAAAAAAAATACAGTAGCATCAGTATTTTCAACATCACTACCTAGCACTCGTGGCATGTCAGAAGCAGCATTTGACAATTTACAACTATCTATTTTCCAAGATCCAAAAGAAAATTTAACTAGTGCACCAACTGCAAGAAGATATTCTGATGAAGTAAAATAATTTGCACTGACACTGTATTTCTACTCACCCAAGGCATACCGGTATGTAAGATCTATCATCCCATTACCTAATCCATCCCTACTTCGAAAATGGTCATCCTCTGTAAACTGTGAACCAGGTTTCTTTAAAGAAGCATTCACAGCCCTAGTAGCAAGTCAAGTCCGTAATGCATCCATCAAAAAAGATTGCTGCATGGTCATTGATGCTATGTCCATTAGAAAGCAGACAATGTGGGACCAGAAGAATGATCGGTATGATGGTTTTGTGGATTATGGTCAGGGAGGAGCAATTCCAGAAGATCCTGACACATTGGCTTCAGAGGCACTTGTTTTCCTCTTGGTTGGTGCTTGAGGTCATTGGAAATGCCCTATTGGCTACTTCCTAACTGATAAGGTATCATCGACAGTTCAGGCACAACTTGTCAAGATGGCACTAGAAATGGCAGCTGATGCTGAGTTAAAGGTATGGTCTGTAACGACAGATGGGACATCAGTCAACTTGAGCACTTTTCAGCAGCTGGGCTGTAAATTTGGTGCAACGTACAACTCGATGGTTACCAAATTCGAACACCCAACCACAGGAGAAGATGTTTTTGTAATCTGCAACCCATGCCATATGTTGAAGCTTGCCAGAAATGCATTAACACATTGGCTCCTTCATTGAAGGGATTGAAGATGGGGAATAAGCTGACTTCCAACCACCTGAAATTTGAAAAGCATAAGATGAACGTTAGATTGGCAGCTCAGACTCTAAGCTCTTCAGTGGCAGATGCAATTGAATTCCTAGATGTGTATTAATCAAATGTACGGCAGATAAATACTTCACTCTACGTCTGTTCACGTTCGGGAAGCACTACAGCGAGTCCATCTTGCAGTCTGAATGGAATGCCGAGCGACCGACACCAACTCACCAAGTTAATCTTGTTTAAGAATCAATAGATTCGTAATATTTAACACATGTAAATAAAAAAGAACACCATACTTATCTTGTTTTTCTAACCATCGATCGTCTGAGTCCATAATCTTCTGGATGACTTGTAGTTTGTCCATATTAATAAATTTGTTCGACTGATAAAACGAATTGTCGATCAGTCGATGACATTCGTTCTCCTTGTAAATAAAGTTGTTATTTGACCAGTTCTCGATTGATTGCATTTCATTTGTACGACATTATTCCCAAGAATATTTATTGTTAAAAAGTGTTGTTAAAATACGACAAGAAATCTGAAAACATTGACAGAAGAAACTGACAAGTGACAACTCTTCCGTCCCTTGAGCACGCTTCGTGTAGTTCGCGATTAGCTCGCGCATACCGTCTCGCGTGTTTTTACCTACATGGCGGCCCCCACGTTGGCTTCAACCTGGCTTCATCCAATCATAGGAGCTCTCCAATGGAGTTATCGTTCCAGTCTTTATATAGAGTTCACTGCACTGGCTAGACGGAGCCTCTGCACCAGATTGCTGCACTGGTGACTGCGCTGTTTAGCCAGAATTCGAAGTTTTATTACCTGTAGCCTTTCTTTCTGAATTCTGATACGCTATTCTGTTTCAAAATTACACTCACATATTAATTCGGAATTATGGCAATGGTCTGATACTGCGGAATGTGGTTTAAGAACCGAACTAATGGCAATTTTTATCTTGATATGGAATTTCAGGTCTGTCTCAACTGCTTTTTGTATGGAAATAAAATTATTTTAGACCAACGACCAAAATGTTTGCTAATAATATTTATTTTGTAATTTGGCCAACACAAATTTTAATTCCTATAGGAAGCGTATTTCCCTATAGGAATTCCTATTCAAATTCCTATAGGAAAATTTATTCCTATAGCATCCTATAGGAATTCCTATAGGAAGCATATTTTCCTATAGGAATTCCTATTCAAATTCCTATAGGAAAATTTGTTCCTATAGGATCCTATAGGATTTTTTCGTAAGGGATGTAAAGCATATAAAGCATATAAAGTATATAAAGCATATAAAGCATATATAAAGCATATATAAAGCATATAAAGCATATAAAGCAGATAAAGCAGATAAAGCATATAAAGCATATAAAGCATATAAAGCATATATAAAGCATATAAAGCAGATAAAGTATATAAAGCATATAAAGCATATAAAAGCATATAAAGCATATAAAAGCATATAAAGCGTATATAAAGCATATAAAGCATATAAAGCAGGTAAAGCATATAAAGCATATAAAGCATATAAAGCATATAAAGTATATAAAGCATATGAAGCATATAAAAGCATATAAAGCATATAAAGCATATAAAGCATATAAAGCATATAAAGCATATAAAGCATATAAAGCATATAAAGCATATAAAGCATATATAAAGCATATAAAGCAGATAAAGTATATAAAGCATATAAAGCATCGGCATCTCTATTTAACGGAATCAACGGAATCAACGGAATCAACGGAATCAACGGAAATTTGGTTAATCGCTTACTAACTACGGTTAATAAAATACATTTATTTACGTTTATTAGCTGAGACTGAAACTGATCTGTCGTCGATACTTCAAATAAGGTTATTGGATTAGACATATTACGTACATATATACGCGTAATTGTTGAAAGGGATTTTATATTTTTGATTGCTATGATTGCGCAAATATACGTGTCTCATTTTAAATTTATTAAGTGTTAAGTCGGACACAAGCTGTGGGTTGATTAACAGAAAAAGATTTTCGATTTTTAATTAAGGATCGTAGCAAAACCACCTTTTGAAGCTTGGTTAAATGTAAATAAAAAAATCAGGGGTCTTCATTTATAAAGATATAAATACACAAGTTCTCTGTCTGTTGGCTCATTCTTTGAATCATAAACACGGGTATTTTTATTAAGACGATTACATTTAGCGTTTTCCGCACGTAGAAGGTATACTATTGCGTTTGCCGCGCACATGAAATGCCCAAAACATGTATATCTTCCGCCTAAATATTATTTGTGCCGCTAGAAGGAAATTATGTGCGTAAATTTTAGCGTATTTTACGACCCTCGACCAACTACCCTCCACCCTCGACTTGCAACCGTTGCAAGTCGAGGGTGGAGGGTTGAACCCTCGATACTCGACCAAAACCCAAACTCCTCCAGGAAGACCTAATCTTGAGGGGTAGTGTGGCCGTCTTTCTTACATGCCTTTATTTACTAGGGGATTAGTGATATAAGATTTATATATTAAAAAATTGCACAATATTTTCAAAGATGTGTTTTATAGCATAGTCAAAAACATGCGTGAATGTTTAATATGATCTAATTCATATATATGTTGAAGCTTCGAGCTTTAGTTCACTTAGGCAACTGTATGTTTAAAATCCAATATAACTATCAGTTGTCTGTGTCCGTACTATGGAAGACATATCCGTAGTAACTCAATCAACAATTTATTTGTTGCATTTGTGCAATCCATGACGCAATAGTACCTTCTACGTGCGGAAAACGCTAAATGTAATCGTCTTAATAAAAATACCCGTGTTTATGATTCAAAGAATGAGTTCAACAGACAGAGCACTTGTGTATTTATATCTTTATAAATGAAGACCCCGGATTGTTTTATTTACATTTAACCAAGCTTCAAAAGGTGGTTTTGCTATGACCTTAGTTAAAAATCGAAAATATTTTTCTGTTAATCAACCCACAGGTTGTGTCCGACCTAACACTTAGTAAATTTAAAATGAGACACGTATATTTGCGCAATCATAGCAATCAAAAATATAAAATCTCTTTCAACAATTACGCGTATATATGTACGTAATATGTCGAATCGAATAACCTTACTTGAAGTATCGACGACAGATCAGTTTCAGTCTCAGCTAATAAACGTAAATAAATGTATTTTATTAACCGTTTGTTAGTAAGCGATTAATCAAATTTCCGGCAGATTCCGTTGATTCCGTCGATTCCGTCGATTCCGTTGATTCCGTTAAATAGAGATGGCGATAAAGCATATAAAAGCATATAAAGCATATAAAAGCATATAAAGCGTATATAAAGCATATAAAGCAGGTAAAGCATATAAAGCATATAAAGCAGATAAAGCATATAAAGTATATAAAGCATATGAAGCATATAAAAGCATGTAAAGCATATAAAGCATATAAAGCATATAAAGCATATATAAAGCATATAAAGCAGATAAAGTATATGAAGCATATAAAAGCATATAAAGCATATAAAGCAGATAAAGTATATAAAGCATATAAAGCATATAAAAGCATATAAAGCATATAAAAGCATATAAAGCGTATATAAAGCATATAAAGCATATAAAGCAGGTAAAGCATATAAAGCATATAAAGCATATAAAAGCAGATAAAGCATATAAAGTATATATAAGCATATAAAGCATATACAGCAGGTAAAGCAGGTAAAGCAGATAAAGCAGATAAAGCAGATAAAGCATATAAAGCAGATAAAGCAGATAAAGTATATAAAGTATATAAAGCATATAAAGCATATATAAAGCATATAAAGTATATAAAGCATATAAAGCAGGTAAAGCATATAAAGCAGATAGAGCATATAAAGTATATAAAGTATATATAAAGCATATAAAGCATATAAAGCATATAAAAGCATATAAAAGCATATGTAAAGCATATGTAAAGCATATAAAGCATATAAAGCATATAAAGTATATAAAGCATATAAAGCATATATAAAGCATATAAAGCATATAAAGCAGACAAAGCATATAAAGTATATAAAGCAGATAAAGCAGATAAAGCATATAAAGCATATAAAGCATATAAAGCATATAAAGCATATATAAAGCATATAAAGCAGATAAAGTATATAAAGCATATAAAAGCATATAAAGCATATAAAAGCATATAAAGCGTACATAAAGCATATAAAGCATATAAAGCAGGTAAAGCATATAAAGCATATAAAGCATATAAAGCAGGTAAAGCATATAAAGCATATAAAGTATATAAAGCATATGAAGCATATAAAAGCATATAAAGCATATAAAGCATATAAAGCATATATAAAGCAGATAAAGTATATGAAGCATATGAAGCATATAAAAGCATATAAAGCATATAAAGCATATAAAGCATATAAAGCATATATAAAGCATATAAAGCAGATAAAGTATATAAAGCATATAAAGCATATAAAAGCATATAAAGCATATAAAAGCATATAAAGCGTATATAAAGCATATAAAGCATATAAAGCAGGTAAAGCATATAAAGCATATAAAGCAGATAAAGTATATAAAGCATATAAAAGCATATAAAGCATATAAAGCATATAAAGCATATAAAGCATATATAAAGCATATAAAGCAGATAAAGTATATAAAGCATATAAAGCATATAAAAGCATATAAAGCATATAAAAGCATATAAAGCATATAAAGCATATAAAAGCATATAAAGCGTATATAAAGCATATAAAGCAGGTAAAGCATATAAAGTATATAAAGCATATAAAAGCATATAAAGCATATAAAAGCATATAAAGCATATAAAGCATATAAAAGCATATAAAAGCATATAAAGCAGATAAAGCAGATAAAGCATATAAAGCATATAAAGCATATAAAGCATATAAAGCATATAAAAGCATATAAAGCGTATATAAAGCATATAAAGCAGGTAAAGCATATAAAGCATATAAAGCATATAAAAGCATATAAAGCATATAAAAGCATATAAAGCATATAAAGCATATAAAGCATATAAAAGCATATAAAGCATATAAAGCATATAAAGTATATAAAGCATGGAAAGAATAAGGTATAAGTATGTAACAACTATATGTACAGTAAGTATATATTAAACATATAAGAATATGTTCAACCACTATATGTCATAAGCGTATAATATTATATAATATATAATATATATAACCACTATATGTACCCTAACATGAAGTACCTACCGTTTCATGACTTGTAGCATCTGACCGTTTTGGTGTGGCTTGTGGTTTTGGTGACAAATCTAGTCCATCCCTAACTTCACTTTGGTATAGTTTGCCGTGAACAGCTTTTCTTCTCCTCGGACTCTTTGGAAGTGCATTTTTAAGTGCTTTTCTAGCTCTTGATGTTGCCCTAGCTAAAGCAATTGCACTCATCAATGGAGGTGCAGCCATAGTATTTTCATTTTGTGTAGCATTATTTCTTTCTTTCTTCTGAGCTTGGCATTTTGCAACACGTTTCCTGGTGGCTTCTCTTTGTTCTCTTTTCAACATCTCCTGACTTCGTGGAGTTAAGGTCTGTAGCTGTTCTTTCTTTTTCTCACGGCATTTCTTAGCAACTTAACAGTGATGTTTCCTATACTGCTCATATTTACCTTCATCCTTTAACTTTTGACGTCGCTTTCTTTGCCTTTCAGCAGCAGTAAGTGGCATTAACTTTTTTAATATAATAAGTCACAGCCACAGTAATTCACAAAGTGTAATACATTTGTAGTCAATAAGAATTTTGAATAAAAATGTAAAAATACATGTAAATGTAGTTGCTATACATATTGTATCTTAGCTAGAAGTCAGTTCAACATGCTCCTCCAGTTTACATACATGGGTAAACTTCCACACTGTAGCCATTTCTCAACTGAAGGAATGTAGTGACTCATGTTACATTATCTCCAATAATGTGACTCATGTTACCAATATTCAGTGTCCTCTCAAACTGTACAGATAAAGCTGTTATGGATGGGGATGGTATTTATAGCTGAAGTATCAGTAGTACGACGAACATATTAAACAACAGCCTTCAGCTCATTGTTGGTCTTTTGCAAAATTAAAAACTTTATGTTTCCGTGACTCATGTTACATGTCATATGACCTCAAACTTAAACAGCAGTACCTGTATTTTTGTAAATATAATTGAATAAGGATCTGGGAGAAATGAGTACAGTAGATTGTTTTTTCTCTGTTGGGGTTAAAATATTGACAACTAGGATAACAAATCATTGAATAGAGCGCTGAAGCAACCCAACAGTAGTATTTAATCCAAATTAACTTTTTCATTGCACCTGAATATGTATGCTATCAAAATAACTTGTTGTTTTAACGTTTCTGGAAACTAAATTTTTTTTATGAATGTCACCCATTAGCATGGAATTACCCAAAAGCAAAGCAAAATGTATTATTTAAAGATTAAATAGGATAAAACAGTTAAAAACAGTTACTCAAGTTTCACACTCGTAGGTGATCTTCAGACTAAAATCCATTAGGTTTGCAAAGTGCTTATGTGTAAAACACACGTTGTAGGAATTTTTTTTATTTTGCAATGCATTAGGTGTGTCACAAATAATCATTTAAATTAAATATTTTCTCTGTAGGGAAGTAACTGGATTTGGCACATCGATGGTCACGATAAATTAAAAACATACGGTTTTTGTATACATGGTGCAATTGATGGCTTCTCGAGGACAATTTTGTGGTGCTATGTCGATCAGACGAATAATGACCCCTGGTACGTACCCTTACGAAAATTTCCTATAGGAATTCCTATAGGAATTTCCTATAGGAATTCCTATAGGAAATTCGGACTATTTTCCTATAGGAATTCCTATAGGAAATTCCTATAGGAATTCCTATAAAAAATCCTACAGGAATTCCTATAGGATTTTTTATAGGAAATTGTAATAGTTCCTCTATGGGCATTTGTGAAAATTATACGATCTTTTGGTATAACAAATTCAGCTGTTAAACAACATGGTTCAATCAAATAATTACAAATAAATGTTAATAATCATTATTTAGTTTTTATTGCAGTAATGAAAATGGGTACATGCAACTGCAAAAATACAATAGAACACTACAAATATAAATGGTTTGATTTTTTCTAAATAAATGTGATTGCCCAGGTTAATATAGTCTTGAGAAAGACTGATGTTGGTTACTTCCATCAACATCAACCTTTTCAAGACTATACACACTAACCTAAAGAATCACATTTCACAAATACCTATCGACATTCTAAGGTTTAAACCACTCACTTTATCTATACAGTCGTTGGCATCTAAGCGTGTACACCGCCAGTCAAAACATGTTTTATTTATGTCAACCTCAAAGTTAAATGTTTACCTTGGGAACGTATTAGGTTTTCATTCGATACATTCGAACCAATACATTATTGTCACATGAATGTGCCCCTAGCCAATCACATCTCGCCAATCCCACAGTGTTGATTTCAAAACGGTTAACTTTGGCTTAAATTTAGAACATGTTTTGACGGGTGGTGTACACGCTTAGGTGCCAATGACTGTATAATTTACAATGACAGAAATAAGTTATAGATAAAATGTATATAATTTACAAGGTCACTAATCGTAAAGTTCTTAATATACAGTGTATGTATAAAAACTACTGGTACTAGAAATTTAATAATGTTCACTTAGGTTTTTGCACTTTACAACACTTAATAACATTATTTATTTTTGTTGTCATGTGCTGGCGAATCATGCTTGATGGGCAACCATACTTTTTTTATGCATAAGCTGTAGGAAAAAGCAAATGGAAATATATTTTAAAAGGTTGCATAATTTCTATTACAGAATCATCCGCATAGAAATTACATGAATAGAACATTTATCAAGATAAAGTTTCTATTCAAAGTTGTATAAGTTGTATTAAAATAAGGCCAAAAACCTGGGTTTCTGCCCCAACCTAGTTTTTTCCATTGAAATGCAGCCAGCAACTTTAGTTTTGTGGCTTCGCATAACTGGATTGTTTGTCCATACAAAAATGTTTAGATTAAAAATAGAAACCCAACCTACCCTACCTAAGTTTTTGCAACATGTAATAGGAAATCCAGGTATTTTTTTGTCGCTTAAGGATAATCTGTTTCAAACATGAGTTAAGGTTTAGGACAAAAATATTCCCAGGATTGTTTTCTCTGTTTTGTATCACACTACACTGACTACAGACATTCTTGACAATAGGAAACACATAATGAAAGTTGCCAACTTGATTGGCACAAAATTAGTAAAATTCGTAAATAATATGCTTATATATTATACCAAAAATATTTACAGATAATTTACTTACCACAAATACTGTACTAACAATTAAATACACCACAAATACTTTCTAACAATGCAATCAGCAATGACACAATGGAACATCAGTGTAATCATCTTGGAGATCAACAATCCTTTTCTTTCGTTGAGAAGTTGGCTTTCGCATCATCACTCAATGTGTACCAGTCCAGTCCTGTAGAATGAGAAAATTAGTTCAACAATTTGTTAACTAATATTTAATTAAATCAAATATTTAAAGGTATACATTAACCACTTTGCAACAAAACTCAAAATTTCAATTTATAAGCTAAAATTTTGATTTTGTTGTGATTTTTCTTTGTTTAAATAGTCAATCCATTTAACCTATTGATGCCTACAATAGGGTGTCTGAGGAATCATCTGCTGATAAACATAGTAAAACAATAAAGGGGACATTATTGGCTGGCTCAGGCAGGAATGGGTAATAATCATTTGACTCAATACCATTGCTACCTCCCCTTTAGAGAGTAAAATCATGTCGAGTGTAAATTAATGTCAATACATGTATTAAACATATACAAAGTATATTTAGGACTTAATCTTCCATCATATACTGTATCACAAATGGGCTCTCAGTAATGACCTACTAACTAGCTGACTAGCTTCCCAGGGTCAAGAGTAAGATTCCCTCCCAAGGTCACATTCCTCCAAAGTACAAGATTGCAGTTACCGAACAAACAATTTTGACAGAAAATTCTACTTTCCTAGCAGAATTCTTATAATTTTGAAGACAATTAGAATATAGGGATGTTCAGTAAGGTATAAGGAATATGCAGTATCTGTATATCACTAAAATTATACCAAATGAATATTATTAGTATTATATCAGTTTGTCTTATTAATCAAACTGTTCAACTTTCTAAAATATCCAGATGTGTGATCTGTGTTTTTAGCATGTATATATATATATATATAGCAGAAACTTACTAGTGTACTATTGCAAATGCTGTCCACTCTCGTCAACTATTCACTCAGAAATTTTGAGCTCATAATTTAATTGTTAAATATATATATATATATATATATATATATATATATATATATATATATATATATATATACTGTAGAAGATGTTGTAAAAACCTTTGGCAGAGTGCTCGATGGGAATCCAGAGCATATTATAGTTAAAGTTCAAAGACTCAACAGGTTTGATTAGACATTTTATTACTATTTAGTTTCGTGCCACAAATATTGTGTGGTACTCTTCGGATAAAATGGTTAGTCGAACCTGTTGAGTCTTTGAACTTTAACTATTTAACTATATATATATATATATATATATATATAATATATATATATATAAAAGACATACAGTTAGACGAATATATGACCTGTAATTAGTACTTTGAGATATCAACATAGGAATAGATCATTATGTCATTACTTAATAAATAAACTACTAGTACATGAATTAAGGTTATTTAAGGATTTTACTTACCAATATAAACAGCAAGTTGAATTAAATGGTTGAACACAACTGAACAAGGTAACTCTACCCTATGCACTAGAAAACAAGAGGAAATAATATATGAAATGAATAAGCAATCAAACAAACAAACAAACAAACAAACAAACACACACACACACAAAACATACTGTTAGTCCGTTAACAACAATTTAATATTTCATAATGATGATGAATTCTGCCTGTGATTCAGTGAAAATACGCTAATCACAAATAACTTTTACCTCAAAATCTGAATGCTTTAGTTTTACATAAGATAATCCTTATCATGAAAGCAACGGTGGCTAAAGAATGGCAAAAAAGGTAGAATGATTTGAGAGTTTGTTAGGAACCACAATTGACTGCTAGATGATGACTTAATACCAAACATTGACTTCAACTACACTAACTTCAGTATAAAATGGTTTGTATTGGACAATCAAACAGGAAATTTGACGAGAGCCAAAGAAAATTTCACATTACAATAAGGAGGACAACAGAAAACAAACGATAAATACTCAATCTCTTACCTTGCTCGTAGCCTCGTGCGAGAGAAGCTTCTAGGACTTTCTTGGTTCAACTGGATTTTCATGGCTTTTAGTTAAATCTTTCCGTAAGTAGTTACTTCGGTGAGGACTGTCTGCCTGATCTCTTCGCAAACAAAAAGTCTTTTATTACCAAAAGTTTCCATAGCTTGAATCTCAAAAGCCAAAACACCATCACAAATTAATTTCAAACGTGGCGCGCTGAGATGAGAATCGAAAATGAAATGACGCTATCCCAAGTATCAATGCGCGCTCGCTATCTGCGCGGTTTCGTGGCTGCATGCGCCTGGGTACGACACTGGCTAGACGGAGCCTCTGCACCAGATTGCTGCACTGGTGACTGCGCTGTTTAGCCAGAAGTTTTATTACCTGTACATGTAGCCTTTCTTTCTGAATTCTGAATTCTGATATGCTATTCTGTTTCAAAATTACACTCGCATATTAATTCGGAATTATGGCAATGGTCTGATACTGCGGAATGCGGTTGAAAAACCGAACTAATGGCAATTTTTATCTTGATATGGAATTTCAGGTGTGTCTCAACTGCTTTTTGTATGGAAATAACATTATTTTAGACCAACGACCAAAATGTTTGCTAATAATATTTATTTTGTAATTTGGCCAACACAAATTTTAATTCCTATAGGAAGCATATTTTCCTATAGGAATTCCTATTCAAATTCCTATAGGAAAATTTATTCCTATAGCATCCTATAGGAATTCCTATTCAAATTCCTATAGGAAAATTTATTCCTATAGGAATTCCTATAGGAAGCATATTTTCCTATAGGAATTCCTATTCAAATTCCTATAGGAAAATTTGTTCCTATAGGATCCTATAGGAATTCCTATAGGAATTCCTATTGGAATTTGTAATTCCTATAGGATTTTTTCGTAAGGGACATAGCCAAGTACTATCATGACCATGTTAGGACCCATAATGGTAAGAAAAACGTTACATTCAAGTACCAGTACTGTTCTAATATTTCTAAGATGCAGTGATTTACATGCCTCTGCGATTAGTTTATACAAATTATTGTAAAATTAGCAGTGTGACATATGCAGTACCGGTAGGTTATTTGTACGTCAAACAAACCTTATTTTCTCAAGAGACAAGAACGTTAAGTAGTCGACTTTTCTAAAAATTTAAATTCATGAGGCATTTCACAGTAAAAGTTGGTAACGAGAGTTTTCATAAGGAATTTGACCTGCTAGAAATGAGAATGCCTATTACCAAAGTCTATTTTGTAATCTGGAGTTTGAAAATGACATCACAAAAAGATGTCACTAATATTAACATCATGTGATGTTAATTTTGCAGAACAGAGAGTTAGGGGCCTATCATATGAGGTGGGCTACTCCGATTTAATGCTAGGCTGACTTGATGTCATGAAAATCTTATTACGAATATTTGAGTATTACGACTACTTCTTACTTTCTACCAGTCTTGCCAGCAATGACAAGATCTGATGCCGGTACTGAAAATGGTATCATGGCAACCTGTCAGACCTACCTTCGACGGAATTTTGAGGATAGCGTGGCTGCAGAAAAAAGCCATGTATATGGCACTTCCGTTCAAAACCAGGTGAGCTATTATAGGGTCCTGTGGTAAGCACAATACAGTAAAAACAGGTTTTTCCACTTTTTATAAAGGTTTATGTGTAGTTAATGGGAACCACATTGGAGTTTTAGTCGCGTATTGTTGTAAAACGAGGGAGAATTTGAATGAAGGGCGCAATTAGCCTCCGGCTATGTTGCGTATGAAAGGCGACACGGAACGCGCTGTTCGACATGCAGTGTAAAAATACTGTTAAAGAATCATGAAAAAACATCAGAAAAAGAATTAAGGATTTGTAACGTATAGTATAGTGCAATCAGGATCTTAGGACACAACCCTGGACGCGTTTTGACCTTCTATGGTGGTCTCATCAGCAGGGATTTGGGGTTGGGAGTCGATGTAATTTAAGTAAATAGTAAGAGCAAAATAATAAACACTGTCAACACGGTAATAAAATAAAGGAGAGATAAAGTGAGTGCTTACCAAACTTGTTGCTTGTAGTTTTCAGTCCAACGCGTCGCAGCATCTTGGGATTGGTAAATAAGGTGACTCGTGGTCGTTGTATGTTCGGTTGTAATATCCGTATATACCAAAGTCGCGCTCCTCTATTGTGAGTCTTCGGGTGCGCAATGAGGGCGTACGTACCCTATTACCCCGCATATAAGCGCACTGCAGATAAAGGCGCATGCGCTTATATCCGAATTTAGGCGCATGCGCCTTTAAACCGTCAAAATTTCCGAGTTAGACAGACATGAACAGAATACCCTTTCTAATGATACAAATACTTTTTATGTTTTAAGTTATCAACATTGTCTATTATAAATTGTAGTTATATGGTTAATGATAATAGTTATTGTCTTTGGTTTATTCGTCTGAGGTATTATTTTATTACACACTCAGCTTGAATCGCCTTTGATCTTGGTGCTTTTACCCGATATAGGCATGGAATTTCAAGGCCGTTATTTCTTTTATTTTGGCGATGTCCGGTTACTGTAGCACTGATTCTTCCTCCGGCCAAAAGAATATAGTTACACGTTTTTGCAAGGTGTTTTGGAATGTGGCCTACAACATCCTCGCCTTTTAAAACCATGACTGCATTTCTGTCAATAGAATTTTCAGGTTCCCGTTCACAGACGAGTAATTAATTTTGTCTTGGAATCCAAATTTCTTTGTATATGTGATGACCTGTTATAAAACTTTCAAAACAGAATTCATATGGTCGACTGTCAACTGCCCGTGCCATACCGTTTAAACTTTGATTGGACTTTGACGTCAATCTGAATCAACCATTTGACGCCTAAGGGCTTCCTTGAGCAGTTGAAGTAAACAAAATATTTTTATTGACAATATATTTTTTACATTCGTAAAATATCCATGCCTTTACAAAAACGTATTGATTCTGCATATTTGTACACGTTTCATTACCGAAAAATACTTTCTTTAAACGGTTTCTCTTCTATTGCATGTCAAAAACAGAAATTTTAGCACCAGACTCACTGGCGCCGTTGGTGCAAAAAATGAAATTCCAAAGCGTTCGAAAAGCACAATGACGCCTAGTCTGCACTAGGGGGTCTAGTCTGCCATTGCAGACTGATCTCAGCCTTGGACTTCGGTCATGGACAAAATGCGCAAGAACTACTCTTTGCATTTCAAGAGAGCTGTATTGAAAAAGCTAGAAGAAAATAACCAGAACATAAGCCAAACATCAGCTGAATTCAACATTCATCGCAAAAACATTCAGAGATGGATCTTGCAAAAGGATATTTTGAATCGTGCTGCACTAAACCGTGACATGAACACACGTACGAGAAAACGTATTCGACAAGGTACTTCGCCGTATCCGTTATTAGACGCAGCTGTTGTGGACTTTATAAAACAAAAACGAAAAGAGCGGCTTGTGGTAACGGGAAGTATGATTCGACGTAAAGCCATTGCTTCTTTTAATGAATTGTATCCCGAATCAAACATCGCTTTTAAAGCATCAAATGGATGGTTGACACGTTTTTTGAAACGAAACGACATTACCTTTCGTCGAGCAACAAGCGTTGGTCAGAAGATTCCACAAAATGCACCGGAGCTTTGTGATGCATTTCTCGATGATATGCAAAGTCTCAAAGATTATAATGTTATTATGAACATGGACGAGACCCCATGTTACTTTGACATCCCTCGTTCCTCTACTTTTGACTTCAAAGGCGTGAACACGGTCAAAATGAAAACAACTGGCAACGAGAAATTGCGTTTCACTGTTGCATTAACTGCTGGTGTTAAGAGAGTGGGTAATGAGTTTAGTGCAGTTCGGTTACCGCCGATGTTGATCTTTAAAAATTTAAAAATTTAAAAAAGGCACCAAAAGGGAAATTTCCTCCAGGAATGGCTGTGCTTGGATCGAAAGGGGAACCATGAAGCAGAATTTCATGGTTAACACATTCATCCCAAAAATTTGGAAAAGAAGACCGGGAGGGTTCTTTAATACCGGACAGTCGCTGCTATTGATGGATTCTGCAACCTGTCATCTGAATGGAGGTATACCTGAGGCACTAACCGCTTGCAACACTGATTACAAGTACATCGACACAGGAATGACACCACTTCTACAGTTTCTAGACAGTCATGTCAACAAACCTTTCAAAGATGGATTGAAGGAGAAATGGCAAGAATGGATAGACTCGGGCGAACGTGAATATACAGAAGCTGGAAATCGTCGCAGAGCGTCCTACACTATGGTCGCAGAGTGGGTCTTCGATGTATGGAGAAAGGTGGCAACAGATGACCTGATTCTACGAGGTTTCCGTCAGTGTGGATACATCGGCTGGAATGGAGATGTAAGCACTCTCCATTCAAAACTCCGCGCGACAGTCGAGAGTAGGGAGGTACCTGCTGAAGTGATGGAAGAAATGAACACATTTCTTGAAGAAACGAGAATGGCTGAAGCCGAAGAAATTGTTGACGAGGACGAAGTCGAAGACACTGAAGAGCAAGGTGATGAACAAGAGGCAGGAGAGGAACCAGGCATGATCGAGATGGAAGAGGATGAACTTGAGGATGAAGAAGACATTGACATTTTGTTTTAAAATTATAAACTTAAGTTTTGTTTGAAAATTCTGTTGTTAAGTTGGAAAGTTTTTTAAAAAATATTAAATTTGCATTTACCGTTTATAATACCATTGATATTTTGCACTATTAAAAAGGATGCGTCAATTCTCGTACCCAGACCCCATGCGCGTAGGTCTGGTTACGAGAGTCGGGTGCGCGTATAAGCGAAATTTTATAGGCGCATGCGCCTATAAAACGTCAATTTTTACACCAAAATTTTTTCAAAATTGCAGAAAATTCGCTTATAGGCGCTGCGCTTATATGCGGGGTAATAGGGTATGTAAAATTAGGGTTAAGCCCTTTGCGTCATTCGTTACCAGTTTGCAGTGGGAGGCGCGCGTGTGTGACGTGTTGCGTGGGGTATTGGGGATAGTCATTGTTCTTGTGGGGTAATTGAGGATCATGTAGGGATGCATTGTATTAGGAAAAAGTCCGGGCTTTCTGGGGCGAACGATAGGGCAGAATATAGTAGATTGTTGGAGTAAAAGAGTTTAGTTAAGGAGGTTGTGGATATTGTGAGCGAAAGGGCGTTCTGTTAAGGATTTAAGGTGAGTGAGCATAAATACCAAGAAGTGAATAGGTGTATCATTGATAAAAATTGGAAGTTAACATGTGGTTTTGAGAATTAATTATATACTAGTTTAAGTGTGTACATTATATTTACAGTGAAGTTGACTTAATATATTGTGGTAAAGGTGGTTGTTCACCCCTAGGTTATGTTAAAAAATGAGTGATACGGTGGAAGATAACATAGGTGTACTTAAGCTAAATTGTTATTGTTAGAGTTAATATTATATAATCCATAAAATCCTAAGTTGATTGAAGACAGTAGATTGTGGTACCTCCAGGGTGTTTGTAAAAAAAGAATGTTTAGACTAAATATAATGAGTGTTTGTATTATATGAAGTGAATAAATTGATCCATGTTTAGTTTTCTTCAGTTATATTGATGGTTGTAGCTTGGATGAAGATGGTGTGCTCCACTTGGGTAGTACCAGTTCTTTTTCTTGTGGAGGTAGATTAATGGCAGAGTATTTGAACAATTGACCAAGGTTAGTGTTGTAATGTTGTAGGAGTTATGGTGTGTGGTTGTCATGTGTAGAGTAAGTTCTTAGTTTGGTGCGTACAAGGGAGTCTTTGAGGTTTTGATTTTTTTGATATGCTATCATTGGAGCTTCTGGCCAGAGAATGCTCAATGTGCAATCATTCTCAATTAAGTGCCAGTGTTTACGTAATATCTGTCCTATATGTGTAGTGTTAGTATTGTAAGGGATGGCAAAGAAAGGGCCATTGATGGATTTCTCAGGTTTGTCTTTGTATAGTATGTCATATTGTGGGTGATGAGTGGCTCCTTGAAATGCTTTGTTGATGGTGTTGAGTTTGTATCCCCTGTTAATTAATATAACAGAAAGATTGTTGAGTCGTTGTTGTAGTAGTTCGTCTTCTGTAATGATACGCCGATATCTGAGTGCTTGGCTGTAGATGATGCCTTCTTTGCATGTTGGTGGGTGAAAGGAGTCATTGTGAAGTAGTACGGTCCTGTCTGTTGGTTTGATGTATAAGTCAGATAGAAGTTGATTGTTGTGGTTAATGTAAATAGTAGTGTCGAGGAAGTTAACTGATTTGTTGGAATAGTTATAGTCAAATTTGATGGTTGGATGAAATGTGTTGAGATAGTCAAGGAATGGTAGAAGTGCTTCAATTCCATGTGTCCAAATAGCAAAAATGTCATCAATGAATCTTATCCATTCAATTGGAGTAAGACCATCAGGTGCATTAAGGAGCATTCGATTTTCAAGGACTGACATGAAAATGTTAGCATAGGTAGGGGCCATTGGGGAACCCATGGCTGTGCCATGTATTTGTAAGTAGTAGTCGTTGTTAAAGGAGAAGAAGCTATTGTTCAGTATAAGTGAAAGTGTGTTGGTGATGTGGTCTATGTTGATGTCAGAAGTGTCGTTGTATTCTTTAAACATATCAATGCAGGCTTGAATGCCTTCATTTGGTATGTTAGTGTACAAACTTTTGACATCTATGGTACGGTAATGAGTATAAGTCCAGTAGGTAGGTTGTTGTTAAGGGAGAAAATACGTTTGAGGAAGTCGGTGGTGTCTTTGACGTAGGAGGGTATATGTTTCAAAAGTGGTTTGAGGAGGTGATCAGCATACTGTGAGAGTTTTACTGTAGGACCCCCACAACCTGAAATAATGGGTCTGCCTGGGATGTTGGGTTTGTGTATTTTCGGGAGAAGGTAAAGTGTTGGGATGTTAGTGTTGTTTTGTGGAAGGAGGTATTTGCGTGTGGTGTCATCAATGAGTTGGTCGTTGTGCATAAGTGTGACCAAGGTTCTGATTTGTTGTTGTATTTGTTGTGTGAGGTCATTTGGTATTGTCTGGTAGTGGTTCGTGTTGTTGAGTTGTTTGTAGGCTTCAGTAAGATAGTCCATTTTTGGCCAGATGACAATGGCTCCACCTTTGTCAGCTGGTTTGACAATGAGATTGTCATTGTTAATAAGTTCGGTGATGGAGTTGGATTCACTTGTGGATATGTTGCGTTTGGGGGGGTTTTGTGATGTGTGGTTGGTTTTTAAGTCATAGAAAACTTGTGAGATGTATTCAAGAAGGTTGGGGTTGTCGGGAGTGGGTGGGGTAAAATTGGTTGGGATTTTGAAGGGGTGTCTGATTGTGTTATTGTTGCCAAAGAGATATTTTGAATTGAATTGAATTGAAACTTTATTTACCCACGGTAAAATCATCAGGTGTCTAAAACTATATACAAAAATGTTGAAATCATACAAAATACATTAATACAATCTATTGCTAATACACTAATACATGCTATTATTAATTAAACCTGTTTTCCATGAATGCCGTGCCCATCTTCAATATAAGAATTCAATAACTGTCGAAACTCGTTCAGAGAGTTAGCTTGCCTTGCCTCACAAGGTAAGCTGTTCCAAAGGACGGCACCACTATAGCTAAAACTATTCTTAAAATAGTTGGTGCGCGGTAAAGGAACAGCTAGTTTGTTCACAGAGTCTCGTAGTGAATAAGAAGTTATATCGCTACGTCGATTCAAAAATTTAGAACGTAAATAATGTGGGGTAAGACCGTTTAAAGATTTAAAGACCATCAAGGCTTTTTGGATTTGTTGTTGTGTACTTAGATTATTCCACATTAGACTTTCAAATAGACTATCAGCATTGGTATCATAGTTTGAAAAGGTCAACACTCGGGCTGCGCGATTCTGAAGTTTCTGCAACTTCTCAGATAAAGTTTTTCCACAAGTTCCCCAAACTACACTACAATAATCGAAATATGGCTGAACTAAAGAATTGTAGATAAAAAGTAATGTTCCAAAGGGAACAAATGGTCTTATTCTTCGTTAAGCCCCAATACTAGAAGCAATTTTTTTTGCTATTTTATCGATATGCCTACTCCATGTAAGATTTTCATCAATAAGTACTCCAAGAGATTTAGTTGAAGAAACCTGATCTATTGGAGTACCATTTATTTCAAGAGCAGGTGGATAAGCCAGAGTGGCTTTCCTTTGCCTAGATCCAATTAACATAAATTCGGTTTTAGTCATATTTAGAGTAAGTTTATTCGCAATCAGCCATTTCTTTATATTATCTAAATCTTCATTAAGGCAAGACTCAATGAGATCTATATTATTTGCAGCGTATGTTAAATGAGTGTCATCTGCATACATCCTAGGCTGTGAATTATATAGACAATTTGGTAGATCATTGATATATAATAAAAACAAAAGTGGACCTAAGACTGTTCCCTGCGGAACTCCACATTTCAGAGAGCAACTTTTAGAGAGTGAGCCATTAACAAAACAATTCTGAATGCGATTCTCCAAATACGACCTAAACCAGTTATAGGCGATACCCTGTATTCCGTAAGCATTTAGTTTGGCCAAAAGAATCTCGTGATTGACGGTGTCGAATGCCTTTTTTAGATCTAAAAACACCACAGCGTTAATATTACCACGGTCAGTATTATAAGCCCAAGTATCGGTAGCCTCCAGCAAGGCCGTAGTGGTTGAATGTAAAGAACGAAATCCAGATTGATGTTCTGAAATAATATCATGTTTTGACAAATATGCATAAAGTTGATCATATGTTATTCTTTCAAACACTTTGGCCACAATAGAAACCACCGAGATCGGGCGATAATTATTCATATCGCTCCGTTCACCTTGTTTGAATAACGGAGTAACTTTGGCACATTTCCAATCATCAGGAAATACACCCAAAGTTAAAGATGTATTAAAGATACTCGTAATAGAAATAGAAATAAGATCTGCACATTCACGAACAAGTCTGGCAGATATCTTGTCAAGTCCGGTAGCTTTTGATTTACAAAGCTTATTTAAAAGCGAAAGAACGATATTATTGGTAATTGGACCAAACTGAAACCTCTTGTTAGTATTTATAAGATATTCGAGATAATTGTTGTTGTTATTGTTTAACAGTGGAATCTCATCAGCCAGTTTGGGTCCTATTGTTGAAAAGTGTTCATTAAAGGCATCCGATATCTCAGTGGCATTGGTTATAGAAACACCATTAAGCTTTAGTTCATTTACAGATGTTTTGTTTGATTTACGTGATGTAAGTTCATTGATAGTCTGCCATGTTTTTCGAGAATTGCCTTTATGTTCAAAAAAGGTATTTTTATAATAAAACGCTTTAGCAGACTTAATTTCATTGTTTACCGCATTACGCAGTCTTTTAAATTCACCCCAATCACGAGAATCTTTAGTTTGCATTGCTTTTAGTTTCAGTACATCTCTATTGTGCATGTTTTTCTTCAAGTCTGACGTGATCCACGGAGACTTGGCTGCCCGTACACGCTTTGTACGCATTGGAGCATATTTATTCACTATAGTTAAAAATTTATTTTTCCAGTCTGCCCACATATCATTGGGATCTTGGAAAAGTTGTACACTATTCCAATCTTGAGATAAAATGTCATTTCGAAAACTTTCACGATTAAATTTCTTAAAACTTCTATAGTGTACAGTATTATGACCTTTACATTGGGTGTCTATAGACAATTTTCTATAAACATAGATGAGACTATGGTCACTAATACCAAAATGTGAGACTCCGGAACAAACTACCTTATCAGGGCAATTAGTAAAAATTAAATCGATTAATGTAGATGTTGTTTCAGTAATACGAGTAGGTTCATTAATGAGCTGATGAAGACCGTATATATCAGTGATATTTAAAAGTAAACGTTTATCGTTATCATATCTAGTAGTGATCAGATCGCAATTCATATCCCCTATTAAATAAAATTCAATACCTTCAGAGTCAAGTCGCCCAATAAGGGTCTCAAGGGAAGTAAAAATTTCAACAAGAGAATTAGGTGGTCTATACCAATTTACAACAATGAATGGTTTAGATCGAGGTTTTCGAATTTCAAGACATAAATTTTCTAAATTATTCATTTTCAAATCAGTGCGCTGAGAGAAATTAATCGAGGTTTTGATATAAAAACAAACACTCCCACCATTTCTCGTCCTATCACGTCGAATTATTTCATATCCAGGGATATGAACATCACAATCACTAATAGAATCATCAAGTTTAGTTTCATTAATTGAAAGAACATCTACTGAATTTTTATCAAGCAGAATTCTAAGTTCATCAATATGTTTGGTTAAACTGGTTATAGAATTAGAAATAAAGAATTCATTATTAAAGAAATGATTAAGATCGGCATCCACGGAAATAGTATTTCAAGTGAATTTAACTAAGTTATCAACAATATTCTTAAATAGTTGGCTATTACCTTCATAGTTCAGGTGCAGACCACCTCTGTTCAGACCAGTGAGGGAAATGTTATCATGACAAATAAATTTCCATCTATTTTGGGTACAATATGATCTGAGATGATTGTTAACAATCTTAACCGAATCGTTCATATCTCGTCTAGGTAAGAGTTCAGAAATAACAACTTCGATTTTAGAACTGTTTGCGATCTCCTTGGCAAGATTGACAATATTTTCGGCAACTTTAACTGGCTCTGCAGTTTTCAAGTCATTCGTACCGCAGTGGAGAACAATTCGATTTGGGGATCTTTCAATAGTGGGCTTTAAGTAATGCACCATGTCACTTGTTGTGGCTCCAGGAAAAGATTTAACAACCACTCGAGTGCCAACTTCTTTGCCAAGTTTAGTCCCTTGAATGTTTTTAATGATCGAATCACCAATCAATACAGTCGTATGAGGGACTTGCAGCTTCCTTGTATTTTTTTGATTTTCGATAATTTTCATCGGGTGATTAGTTTTCTTATAACTTGACTTCTTTATGTTGTCGGTATTCTTAGTTTTCGATGATTCTCCGTGGTCGTAATGGTCGTTATTCTCAGGATGATTAATAGGAACTTCCTCAGATTCACTATCACTGTCTTCAACAGTGAGTAATGTAAATCTGTTCATAGAGTGAACACTTTCTTTTTCCGTGTGAACATTTCCAGCTCTAGATTTCCCTCTAACCACTTCAAAGTCGGTGTTTGTTCTTATATGTTGACTTTTATTCTTTTCAGATAGTGTTAAGTCTCGCATGACCAACCTGAGGGCCATTTGAAGGGAATCTCTTTGTTCCTCTGCACACTGGGCTCTTTGTTCTTTAATGCATGCTCCCTCAACTTTTTAACCTGTAAGTTATGTTCAGCTTTCATAAGAATTAATTCTTCGTTAAGATTACTGATCTTAGTATTTTCTAGATCTTTAATAATTTCTTTTGAAGTAACGGGTTTTATGGAATTAACTTGCGTTTGAAGGATTACCATTTCTAGTTTTATTCCCTCAAGTTCTGTTATTATTTCATTCCTCGAACAATCGCATATACAATGTCGTTCATCTCTCTTCTCGAGTTGTATTTCAGATGTTGGTTTGACATTTGTGGCATCAATAAGATCAACGTTAAGATATTTTTCTATACATTGGGTTGAACTATATTCAACTTCGTCCTTATGTACTTCACCACCAGTTGTTAAACTGGCATTTTCCGACATTTCTTCTTCGACGACTTCAGTCATGGCGTCGGTGTTCAAATTCTTGTTTGTATCGCAAAGTTGATGGAGTTTTGCTTTTAAGATTTCTTGATTGGAGCCATGTACCATAAGGTTTTGGGTGGTTGAGTATAGACGGACAGAACAATTCCTCACTTTGTAGATGTAGGCTTTATGCATCTTGTCCTCTTTCACTTCAGCATCGTTGACATCTTGTTCGCTTATATTCAGTATGTCGTTGATAAACTTTTGTAAGTCTTCGAATGATCCTCCCCATTGAAAGGAGTCATTTTCTTCATCAAAATCAAGATAATGATTCATATTGAAAGCAGAATAGTTGGCTACCTGCTAAAAAATTTGAAATACTGAAATAGCTTTTGCGGAGCGATAAATCACACGTCTGACCTCTCTCTCGATAATACATGAGCCTTGTCGCGTCTTGTATTTGGTGTACATGTTGCATCTATACTTGAGAAAGGAGTTGTAAATGGTGTTGTAGTGTGTAGGTTTAGGGGTGGGAATAAATTGGAGTCCTTTGGAAAGAAGCTTGGTAGTGGATTCAGGAAGTGGTTTGTTGGAGAGGTTAACTACACTGTTGTTGTGTACTTGTTTGTGTAGTTTGAGTTTGTTGTTGTGTCTGTTGTTCTTGTTGTTGCGTTTACCTTTCATGTATTTAATAAGTGATTTTTTATGGTAGAATGTGGTACGTTGAGCGGCTATCGGGGTGGGTTGCGTGTGTGTCTGTGGATGAAATCCTGAATTCCTTGTTCTACTAGTGAGGTAATGGCTGGTGTGATGTTGCTGTGAGCGGTATTTGTGTGGCGTTGGAGTTGTCTTGTTGTGGTGGTGGGTGGTGTGAACCAGGGTCGTTTGTTGGAAAGAGTGTGTGGTGGAGTGGTTTGGATAGATAGTAAATGTGTGAGTTGGTTGTGTGTGGGAGGATGGTGTATTATGTTAGTGTGTGGTGCCAGTGGAGGTTGGGGTGTAGATCCAGGACGGTTGGTAAGTGGAGTGGGTGTATGTTGTGCAGTGTAAATTTGTCTCGGTGTGTGTCTTACTGTGAGTGGGGTGTTGGGTGTTTGGGTTGGTCTTGTAAGGGTTGTGTTGTGATCGTTTAAGTCGTTTGGTAGATTGGATCTTAGAGTTGATGACACTTCTTGTGTATTGGTCTCCTATTTCGTTGGTGCGGTTGATAATATGAAAAGCAAGTTCTTGGTCGTTGGTATCGTTTAGAATACGTTGTTCTAGATGTTGAATTTTAGTTTGAATGTCTTGTAGTAAGAAATGTTGGTGGTCAAGTGTAATATCAAGTAGTTCATTGGAGGCATTAGTAAGTGTCTTTACCCATCGTTCTCTGAGTTGTATTGGTAGGTCAGCTGGGCATTTTTTTTTCATTTTCAGATTGCTGGGAGTAGTCTTGGTCCTTTGGTGTTCTATACCCCAAAGCCCGAGGTTCTCGGTATAGACCTCTTAATAAGTATAGAATACGTAATTTTCACCCTTTGACGTCAATTTCTTTTCAAATTTTCTTTAGAATTCTTTTCAATTTCGTTTATTGTCCTAGCTTCTGTATATTTTCAATAGAATGCAAAAGGCTGAAAATTACGTCAATAGCGGAAAATGACGTACTCTGCACTTATTAAAAGGGTGTATATATATATATATATTTCGCTCTACCTATAATGGTATTGAGCGCTCTAGAACCTTACGCCTAATTTTTGTTACAAACACTTATTGGTATATATATATATATATATACCACAGGGGCTCTGGAAGCAGCGGGTGTCCGGACAACCGCACTTTCTGGACTGTGGGTGTCCTACATAAGGACACCCACAATATTTTAGACATTTTGGAAACTTTCTGTAACTCTTCACAAATTGTTCAGTATATTGTTCAATAATAAATGTTCTTGAAATTGTTGTGAACTTGTGATGATATCTTGTATGTTATGTATATATAGTTATTAGTTATCTATTATATTCTCTGAAGGGCGTGGCCCTGTTTATGGCATTCTGCGAGACGCAGAACACCCACAACTTTCAAAAGCTTCCAGAGCCCCTGATATACCGAGAAGCTACTGATACCGCTCTCGGGCTGTATATACCTAAACGTCAAGGTTCTCGGTTTAGCAGCAGTGTTTTATCAGATGTAAAATACGACGCGATGGCCGATGTTTTGAATAACTTCAAAACGACACATTTGGTAATTTAATCAATTTAAAATTCATTGACGTAGTAATTTTGAAAAATAACTTTGTATTAGCCGAGAAAATCAAAGCTAAAGTTTATGTAAATCAGAAAGATTTTTTATCAGATATAAACGTGTCATGGACATACTACAAATTTAATTCTCAAACTCATTAGTAATTCAAAATAGAAAAACAAAGGAGATCAGTAACAAGATGGAGGTTTGGATATCCGAGGAAGCAATTTATACATAAATTAAGCCAACTTTCACCTTGATTTTCTCTTTAAACACGATTCGCCTGAGAAGGAGCATATCAAACATTCGATGGATGAAACACCATCCGATAACCAAACCCAAGAAGTGTGTTGAAAAACGAGGCCTTAGGCCAAGTTTTTTAACCAACTTCGAGGTGTTTGGATATCGGATGAAACACTTTTACTCGTGTTTGAACAATTACATAAAGCAAAACAAGCATGATAAAGCCTGATATAAAGCATATAAAGCAGGTAAAGCATATAAAGCAGATAAAGCAGGTAAAGCAGATAAAGTATATAAAGCATATAAAGCAGGTAAAGCATATAAAGTATATAAAGCATATAAAAGCATATAAAGCATATAAAGCAGGTAAAGCATATAAAGTGGATGAAGCAGATAAAGCATATAAAGTATATAAAGCATATAAAGCATACATAAAGCATATAAAGTATATAAAGCATATAAAGCAGATAAAGCATATAAAGTATATAAAGCATATAAAGCATGTAAAAGCATATAAAGCATATAAAAGCATATAAAAGCATATGTAAAGCATGTAAAGCATATAAAGCATATAAAGTATATAAAGCATAAAAGCATATAAAGCATATATAAAGCATATAAAGCAGGTAAAGCATACATAAAGCATATAAAGTATATAAAGCATATAAAGCAGATAAAGCATATAAAGTATATAAAGCATATAAAGCATATAAAAGCATATAAAGCATATAAAGCATATAAAGCATATAAAAGCATATAAAAGCATATGTAAAGCATATGTAAAGCATATAAAGCATATAAAGGATAATATGCTTTATATATACGAATATGAGTATTACGACTACTTCTTACTTTCTACCAGTCTTGCCAGCAATGACAAGATCTGATGCCGGTACTGAAAATGGTATCATGGCAACCTGTCAGACCTACCTTCGATGGAATTTTGAGGATAGCGTGGCTGCAGAAAAAAGCCATGTATATGGCACTTCCGTTCAAAACCAGGTGAGCTATTATAGGGTCCTGTGGTAAGCACAATACAGTAAAAACAGGTTTTTCCACATGCTCATGAGGCTAGTTTTTGGTTTTTGGTTTTCCGTTTTTTTCGTTTTTTTCGTTTTTTTTGGTCTGTCCGTCGGTCCGTCGGTCCATCCGCCCGCCCGCCCGCCCGCCCGCATATGAAAATGAATGTTAGATGATGGCTTGAAGATATTCATTTTATCTTCTCATGGTAAAAACAACATTTTACATAAAGAGGATGTTGAACGGTGGCACAAAGTTATGAATTTAATATTCAAGTATGGGGTTGCACACCCCCACATTTTGCAAATCTGAAATGTATTTGATACTGTAGTACACGATGAGTAAATAATTTTTGTAAATCAGTGAAGGCACACATCTGGACCCTACTAAATTCAACATTTTTTTTGAGAAACATGCCAACAGACTGCCATAAATCCTAATGCGGCCCCCTTTTTTTTACAAAAAATCCTGGATCCATCCCTGGCAACTAGAACATCCTAAGGCCAAGGGGTTTTGAACTATGGGGGAAAACAGGAAAACCCTCAGGAAATCCAAGACAAAAAGGGTACTCCAAATAATATGGAAATAGCATGATTTGCAACCTCTGAGTTGTGTCTCTAGTTAATATTCTGGTTGTGAAAATTTATGCTTTGCATGTGAGAATTGTATGCATCGATTAAATGCAACAAGCAGGATGTGAAAGCCAAGCAGGATACCTAACCATGTCAATGTCTGTCTTTTTATAGCTGGAAGAAGGAATAACATGTCCTTGGAGAATATTCTCCAGTTTGTTACTGGGATGGATGAAGAGCCAACCCTTGGTTACACGTTGCAACGTGCAATTGCTTTCATTGAAGTTGAATTGTCATTCTTACCAACTGCAAATACCTGCATCAACCAACTTAATCTCCCTCGACCATCATTGGGAAAGCCTTTACCAACCAATAATATCGCAGTCTTTGAATTGTATGATTATGCTTTCCTTAACTGTTACTTTGGAATGGTTTAGATTGACAAAGATTTACAAGTTATTAATACTGTACTTCATATCTTTATTTAAATGCAATGTACAGGAAAAAACAACTGGTTCTGCAGATAGACTTTATATTGTTTTGTTTCTTACCTTATGTTTGGGGTTATTATTGACACAACATTGTACTTGTGGAAATAAATGTTAAAGTTTTTATATGTGATTAATTATTATTCCAAGAGTTTCTTCAAACTTATCAATACCATAGTTGTCAGATGTCCATGTGCTGGGGACCCGATATGCCATCTCTTGCAAACAATTTTCACTTAACTCCATTTGTGGTGGGTTGAAAATTGGGCGCTGGTTGACATTTTCATCTTCTTCACCAATATTACCCTCAACACCATACATCGTAATATCAGCCAAGTTGATGTTATCAACACCAACAGGGTTTTGTAGCTGACCAGACAACCACATCTGCATTGGTGATGATCTTGTGGTACGTAGCCTATGCCGTGCCCAGGCATTCCTCCATGTTTCCAACTTCTCATTTATTTTTGGAAAATAAACATGATGAAGTGCTGCAATGTGATGATCATTCAGCGGATCAAGGAGACTCGACTCTTCCATGAAGTAAAACAAATTCTAGTAGAAACACAGGACACCATTAAAGACATCTCTCCACAACCTCTCAATTCTTTGATTGCGAGTACTTTTACCAGTGATTATACTGCCCCGCTCCCGACCCCGTTTCTCAATCATAAATTGTGCAATATGGACATTTTCTAAACCGTTGTCACTTCGTACCCTGCTAGGTAGACCGTACGCTTGAACACCATACACGAAGCACTGTAATAAAGTGTTAGCTTTGTTATTATTGAGACATTTCAAGGCAACACAAAGTCGACTAAAACCATCAACACAACCAAAAATTCCAGCGGACAAGCTTGTGATTAGTGTCCACATGCCATAACGCGTTTGGGCATTGCACGTTATACACACGTCGATGTAATCTTCCACGTTTTCTTCCTTCAACTCCATCTGAATCAACTCTGTGAATGCTGTCCCGCAATCTCACATGCTGAACTTTGATTCCCTTACCACTGAGAATTTGTTTCAACATATTCTCTCCACATCGAGGGAAATCTTGACACGTGTTATTAACTGCACGATCAAGATCATCATCTGAAATTTCGCTGAATGCCAACTTGCTAAGCCCAAAAGTTCTCATCCTTCTGTAAACTGTACTTTCGGAAATACTTAAAAGGGTTGATATTTCATTTATGGAAAATCCTTCATCGAGGAGGTTTTCCAGCACACTCTTTGGGATTTGAAACCACTGATCTCAAATAATATACTCATTATACTGGATAGAGCATCTATTGGTTCGCGCCTGGCAAAAATTGAAGTCGGAAGTGAGACTAAAAATCTCGCGGCAGCCATATCCGGTGGGACCCACTTCGTAGTTATATCACTATTGTTGAATCATAGTTTTCGCTTTAAATAATCGGATTTTTAACGAAAACCAGCTAAATTTTACATCCTTAACAAGAAAATGTACCTGTCGCTATGGGACAACTTAAAAGTGGCTGGGATCATGGAAAATCAGCCGAAATTTCACGATTTTACTGAACGAAAATCAGCACCGGCCACCAGGCTACAGTTTGAAGAATTATTAAAGGACTAAAGTAAGAAACAAATAACATCTTGTATTCACTTTAGCAGTTTGACAGTGACTTTATGACAAAGTAACAATATTACCGTTTCTATATCCGTCTTTTTCAACGTATATTGGATCAGACGATCTGAGGGTTTTATACAACTGAAGATGTTTATTGGAATTTTGTAGTTATACTTTATTTATTAAACAGGCAAATTTAAAGCATTTAACTCACTGTTTTACTATTATTGATGAAGTCGGATGAAGTCCTGTTACTATAATATTGACGAAGATAATTCCTGTTCACCTAGCATTTATGGTGTGCATTTTCAATATTTGTAATACATTAATTGTCCATTTGTCCTCTTGTATAAAAAAATATATTTTTGCCTATTGGCTAATTTTTTACATGTTACCTGTGTGTTCTTGATTTATTTTACCCTGTCTATATATATATATATATATATATATATATATACAGGGTGAAACCTCTGGTAGCGAAGACTTTAAGGTAAAACTATACTTCATACTTTGTATTTTGCTCTATCTATATATGGTATTGAGCACTCTCTAACATTTCGTGAACCAAAACTCACTTATATATATATATATATATATATATATTATATCTGTGATGAACTCATGGCTGCCTAGGCTTGCTGGAGAGACTTGCCATTGCCAAGGGTTTTCTATTTGACAAAGTCAAATTGTCTCGTATTTGAAAGAGTAGAATCATCTGAGATTGAAGTAAAATTATAATAAAGGGGCATGGTTTGGCCAGCTCTTATTTACACACAGAAATAATTATTTATTAGTTATAATCTACTATATTCTTTTATATTTTATATACTTCAGTGTACTGACACTACTGTACTTTGTGTAGACTTATATTTGAAACAGATAATAAGTCATGAGCTTTTTCCTAAAATAAACAAAGAGAAGGATGATTCCAAACTATTATTTACTACAGAAGTGTTTTCATTTCAAGCTATTTTTGAAAAAGTTTCAATCTTTACTACATTTATCATACCTCAATATCTTGCATCATACAACTTTTTAGGTTTCATACCCATCTATATGTCTTTTCCTTATTAGATCCACACAACTTTTTTATGCAGAAATTATCACTAGCTGATCTTGGCAGAAGACAAGATCAGTCATTAATTATTTTTTTTGAGATGAGTGATCATAACAATGCATATAGATGTTTATAAGATTTTAGTTTAAAGCTAGTGTAAGCTGCTCTGGATAGTACAAACAATTTTATTGAAATTAATTTAAGTTTTCTCTAATACAGTACAAAGGCAAAGCCGCAAAGGACTAAAATGTCAAAAATGTTTAAAATACTATCTAGCGCCAGTGGTGGCTGGAGCACTGGCACAATCTTCACAGAGCTTGACAACCATATGGTAGATTCTCTTGTTGATGAAAATCATGTTTTTGCTCTTATCAAGTCCATTGCAAAAAGCTACAGCAAAAGTCGTTTTTACCATCTTGGAAAGGAAACCACAGCTAACCTTTCTGGTACATAAATAAGAAAAAAATTGAATAAGCTTGTCCTCTTCCAGCATCAGTAAGAATCAAAACAAAACTAATCTAAACAAAAAAGGAAAGTAAACTACAGGTAACTGTATTTACACTGGATATACCATAACTTTATCTAAGGACCAATGTTACTACAGGAGGAAACTGGAGTACCCGGAGGGAACTGTGCTGTTTGGTAGAGTCAAACTGGAAGCACTCAAGTCACATGCATCCAAAGGAAACTGAACTAAACTACTGTAACAGTTAAACAGTCTTTACACTGGATAACCTTATCAGTCATATCTAAACTGTCCTTCCTAGAGATCTAGTAAGGGTCACCCCTCATTAGTCAATGTTACTACAAAAGAAAACTGAAGTAAACTAACTTTATTTATTCTGGATACTGATAACTCTATCAGTCATATCTAAACTGTTCTTCCTGGTGGTCCAGCAAGAGTCATCCCTCATTGGTCAGTGTTACTACAAGAGGAAACCGGAGTACCCAGAAGAAATCTCTGGTGTTTGGTAGAGTCAAACTAGAAGCACTCCTCTAATGTACATCCAAGGTGAAATTTTAATCTGATAAGTGCATCAAGTAGGAGTTAAACCCAGATTGCAGAGAGTAACATCCTTAGATCTACAGTAATCCTGGATGCATGTAACTGGAAAGACTTTTCTTGCTTTCAGCAACCTAGATAAAATTTTAATCTGCTAAATGCACAGTAAAACTGCATTGATCGAGTAGGAATCAAACTTGGGTGTAACTTCTTAATGGCCAGTAAGATGCTCTCTAACCATAATAAACTACCACTAACTCAAAATGTTATACAGTATGTACATATTTTGTTTGAGATATATATACTGTAGACAAAATGAAATACTATCAAGGGACAAGGGCTTGGGCAAAATACATACTGTAGTGTAACCATAATAAAACCATCTGAACTGGTTGAACATTAGCCCAAATTCGACAAAACTATAAAGTTCGAATATTTCATGTGAACAGTATCAACAGCGGGTAAGTTTATTAGTTTAAACAGACACAGTTATGACTTCTTGGGGTTTAATCGGCATGAAATAAATCAAAAGTTAAACAAACACATCATCGTAAATCATCAAATAATACGCGTTACTCGAAAGAAACAAATACACAGGCAGTCACTTCCAGACATTTGTTTACCGACTTTGCTAGCTCTGAAGCAAATAAACAGGCAAGCGTATTTTCTAAAGAAAACCACTTTCTAAACAAAAAAATAGTTCAAAACACTAAACTATTACTTAAAATAAGATTACAAACCTCAATTCGGTGGTAACTCTTCGTAACATCCCAGAATTTGGCGAAAAACGCCGTTCAACTGCTTCCACTCCTATTTACGCCATATCGTATGGGACCCAAGTGGGTCCCACCGGAAATGGTCGCCGCTAATCTATTCCGACTTCACTGCGAACACCGGATGCTCTATCCAGTATAATGAGTATATTATTTGAGATCAGTGTTTGAAACTTTGGCGCTCCACAACTACTACTTACTTTCGGAAGCTGTTCCCCACCAAACTTCACGCACTCAACTCTTAGTCTCATCATATCAGCGCGACTGCGAAGACCAAGTAACTCCAAGTCGTAGGCAGAAAGTTTACAAACAATGTCTGGAGTGATCTTCTCTTCGGCAAATTTGGGAATACAACTTCCTATATTAAGTTTCTTTAAAACGTCCCCCATTTTTTCAGATTGAGTTTACAAATCTTACACAAAGTATAACAACAATGGGTGAAGCAACTGGCCATAATAATCGCGGCCTAGTTACCTTCGTATAATGAAGTCAACCACCGCATATAATGACGAAAACACCGCATATAATAACGAAAGCACCGCATATAATAACGAAAGCACCGCATATAATGACGAAAGCACCGCATATAATGACGAAAGCACCGCATATAATAACGAAAGCACCGCATAAAATGACGAAAGCACCGCATATAACGACGAAACCACCGCATATAATAACGAAAGCACCGCATATAATAACGAAAGCACCGCATATAATGACGAAACCACCGCATATAATGACGAAACCACCGCATATAATAACGAAACCACCGCATATAATGACGAGACTACCGCATATAATAACGAAACCACCGCATATAATGACGAAAGCACCGCATATAATGACGAAAGCACCGCATATAATGACGAAACTACCAAATATAATGTTGTTAGCACCACATATAATAAAGAAACTACCGCATATAGTGATGATTAACCACTTAAGACAGTCATGGCATTCCATATGGCACAAATGCCCATATGTTACTTGTGGTTGCTGGAATAAAACAAATGGATGGTCGTAATTTAAATCCAGGGGGGGGGGCTCCACATCTGCACCTGTCAAAAATTGTAAAATGTGACCTAGGGTTATCTCTCCCCTCCTTCCACTAGATGTTTCCCTTATATATTTTGAGAAAAGTGCATAAGCATCATTCTCATGCTTACGAGTATTGCTTCCCTCTTCAGAGAAAGTGGGCTGAAGAAGAGTTACTAATTTCCTTCTTGACAACTTGGAAGCCTCATTAGGACGCATTAATATAAGAACAGTGGCAATTTTTTGCCAATTTGATACAGACCTAGGCGATCAAACCCTTTTCTCAAGTTAGAAACACATGGGCTGGGGTGTTGTTCAAAGAACAATTCTTGAATAATATGCTCTGGTAAAAAACTGGGTAAAGGACCATTCTGCAACATGGTAAGCCTCATGGTTTTTCCTACTTCCTCATACTCATCAACCAAATAAGTACGCAACCCCTGATCAAAGTATTTCTCTTTGATTTCCCTAAGACATAACCTAAGAAATTATTTCCTAGGACCGCCAGAATCTTGTGCAATTTCCCCATAAAAACTTACTTCCAAGGTCAATCTTAAATTTTCAAGAGCCTTAATTTCTTCAAATGCAGAATTTAAACTATTGTATCTATCTATGCAAACAAAGTTTGTTTCCCCCTAAAGGCTGGGAGGGTGAATTTATATCCAAGGGTCTACCTTGCACGATGTGCTGCTGTGCAGATCTGAGTATTTCGATAGGATTTGCAAAATCACTCTACTTGCAAGCTCTGATACAGGAATTTACTGTTTCTTCCATGTCTCCTTGACTTTTCTTATCCTGAACAGTCTCGCGAGTTACAGTAACTTCGTCACTCTGTTCTTCTCGTTCACTTTGAGTTTCTGGACTTTCTGTTGGCAACTGATCAGATGGCAATTGCTCGTTGGGTCTATTACAGCTCCCTTCTGCAGAAAAAACAGGGAATGCATCATTCTCATTGATTTCAGTTCCATCACGAGAGTCAAGTACAAATTCAAATCCTCCTTTTATGTTCACGTAGATACAGCCTTGCCCAGCAAGCAACTTGATTTGTTTAAATGAATATTCCTGACAGTTGACTGGTTTTGACAGTTTCCGTCTATTCGCCTTCAGGAACTCCAAGTCTGAAGCTGTAACATCGGGATATTTCAGTTGAATCGCATCAGCAAGAGCCTTTCTTACAGCCTGTTCGTTGGCTTCGGATTTAAGGGTAACAAATCCTCGTAGAACAATGCACTCGTCATTCAGTTGTCAGTTATCAGTCTCTACGGGTATGCCATCTTCTTCTGGCAATTTGACAAGCACAAATTCAAAAGGCTTTTCAAATTCTCGTTTAACTTTCTTGGGAGCTGAAGGTAGGATTGTACTTGCAGCTCTCAGTCTCTCTCGACTATTTAGACGAGAGCATGCTCCTCTTAGTTGAGATCGATTGAGCATTGATCTTGCACGATCCACTGCTAAGCTGACAGATGACATGGCCGCTCTTCTATTCGTCGAGTGTGTAGACAGTGCATTTGTATTTTGTGGGGGCGTTTGGGTTCTTGAATCGGATGACGGTATGGCAGTGGAATCTCCCGATGTAATCTCGTCGACTAATCTGCCGGCCTCCGTCAGGCATCGCGACAATCTGTTCAAATTTTCGTCCATTTTGCATTGAAATGGTGTACTTCCCAAAGTCTGTGAAAATATTATATATCAACACCAACACATCGTGGCAACATGATCAGAGCTGAAACTGGATAAGGCGTGGGAAAATTACGCGGGAAATTACAGTGCCCGCGTGCAGAATGCAGACATGGAGCAGACTGGGGATAGTTGAATAGCTGAATGAATAGCTGAATAAATGGTTGAATAGCCGAATGAATAGTTGAATAGCTGGATAAATAGTTGAATAGCTGAAAGAATAGTTGAATAGCTGAATGAATAGTTGAATAGCTGAATGAATAGTTGAATAGCTGAAAGAATAGTTGAATAGCTGAAAGAATAGTTGAATAGCTGAATGAATAGTTGAATAGCTGAATGAATAGTTGAATAGCTGAATAAATAGTTGAATAGCTGAATAAATAGTTGAATAGCTGAAAGAATAGTTGAATAGCTGAATGAATAGTTGAATAGCTGAAAGAATAGTTGAATAGCTGAATGAATAGTTGAATAGCTGAATAATGTATTTAATAATTGAATAATAAACTGAATAGCTGAATTTTAATTGAATTGAATATTGCAACAATCCGCCTGTCATACTCGACTTATTTAATCCTTATCGGTAATAGAAACAATATTTGTTATATAACCCTTAAAGCATTTTTAGGCCACACTACATGTGGGACACTTAGACGTTGAGAGCGTATCATGGATATTATTTACGATGAATTAAAGAAAAATAACATTGATATCGACAGAGATACTCTGTCGTATTACCTTAAACATTGTCTAGAAGAACATCGAGTACTATTCGACAGTATCAGTGACCAAATACCCAGAATATGTCTTCAACACGTTTACGAAGAGATGAACCCTAACAATTTTGGTCGAATTATCGCTTATTTAACTCTAGTGTATAAAGTAAATGAATCCTTGGATGAAGAATCAATTCGAGAAGCTGTGCGAAAAACGATCAACGATTTGAGACGTATAGACTTGACAAAATATAAACGAAATAAAACTATATCCCGATGGCTTGGTTCACTGCTTCTCAGACTGATATTTGCATATTTCCATGTACATTATTGATGTTAATGACTCATTAAGAGGTCATTAGTGCTACAAAAGAACGAGTCTGGGCGACGTCAGAACTTAGACAAAGAAATCCTGATTAATATGCGCGTAACCATAGAGTTGAACAGCGTCACTTCGCTTGGTGTATCATTCGCTTACTGTTTGTTGTCAGAGTAAGATCGTTGTAATGGAGTGTCTTCACGGTAAACCTGCATCTAACTCAACAACCAAGAATGGCTTATTCTGGTTCTGTGGACAAAAGCCTAGCTGTCAGTTTTTCTGCCCTGAAGAAGATTGTTATATGTTTGGCAAAGCCGTAGATGCTTTTCGAACAAGTGGCTGTCTACATCCAGTCTCTCCTACCCATCAGAAATTGGCGACACTGCGAATGGTTAAAGACAAAATGAGAGAAAGTTACGGGAGACCTTACTTCGTCTGTTCTGAGCGAGAGAATCCCTGCTCGTTTTGGCAATGGGGGGATGTCTTCGAGAGTCCAAAGCCTTTGTGTGAACACGGAATGGTTTGCCGTACTCGTAAAGTTAAGAAAGAAGGCGACAACCAAGGTCATCTGTTTTACTCGTGTCCTAACGAAAGACAATATGCATGCGGATTCTTTGAATGGAAACCTACAGAGAGCTCGCCACGAATTTATAACATTGGGTTTCTTTTCAGCAGTCCATTACAATATCAATACAAGAACGCAGAAACGGGAGAATTCTTTACAAGTAGAAAGAGCGACCCTAAAGAAGCCTATGAAGAATATCTTTTTTTAAAAAACTGTCGATGCATTGACTGAAGACTTGGGAAAATTGAACATTTGTTGAACTTATATATTTTTGTATTCTAATTTAATATGTAATAAATGTTTGCATTTATATCGTGTCGTTGACTTTTCTTTGTTCATTTACCTCTAACCTTTGTCGTGTGAACGTTACTTGCTGTGGAGGATTACCACAAATAGCCCTTCGTAATATTTTTCGAAAGATTCGCTGTATATCAGCGTGCTGTGGGGGGAAATTGTGATACAGACATCCGAATTAGATGGCGGAACAGTACCTTCACGATCTGTATTGACTGGACATGTTTAGTTGCAGAGATCTGAAGAATTTTATTAAAAACTCTTTGTTCAGTTTCTGTATACAATTTTTAAATAGTTGCATTGTAATTATATATTATATAATTACATATTTTCTGCCTTTCTACAGGATGTTGAAAAACAACATTTTGATACATTGATTGATTGATTTAATAATATTTATACAGGGTATTCCAATTAGCTGATTTAAATGGAGCCCTTTAAATGGTAGTCCAAGTCAGCTAACGCTGATTTAGATGTACCACAAAATACCAGTCAAATGGTTATCCAATGTAATAAATAGTAACTCCCATTTTTCAAAGATATATATGCAGTAGTACTAATCAGTTGGTTAAGGGTTAATTTATGACATAGTGAGCAACTTAAATTATGCTGGTTTGCAAACTTAATTTCAAAATTTGGGATTTTATGGGCATTAAGAGGAAAAAATTATAAAAAACATAGAATTTTATTTCTTGTTACTGTCGTGGCAATAGAAGCGTTCCTAAAATATCGTTGCAATATATTCCTCAAGTTGATCAATTCATTTGATGAAAATTATTGCTAACTTCCTGTTTTGAATTTGATTGGTTTCTGGTTTTTAAACAACCAATAAGAAACAGGATTATTTGCCAAACACCAATCAAATTCAAAAGAGAATTCAAAACAGGAAGTTAGCAATTTTCATCAAATGAATTGATCAACTTGAGCAATGTATTGCAACAATATTTTAGGAACGCTTCTATTGCCACGACAGTAAACCAGATTATTTTTAAGAATTGATTTGGTAATACCCTTTTTTTCTTTTTATATGTTTGTTTAGACTAAAATTAATACATATTCACAAAAATAAAGTATATAGCATGTTTCCACCAAATTTTATAAAAGAAATAAACAAACTGGTATTCTGTGGTACTGTGGTATTCTGTGGTACATACACCTGTACATGTGTATAGTGGAAATACAGGGCACTGTAATATATATACTTCTCAAACTCATTAATAATACATAAACCAAACACAGAGGAAAATCATAAGCAATATGTGATCAAACACTTGGATAGATTAAGCCAACTCCTACCTCAAACTTATCTTAAAATACTGATTCATTTGACAACTGATTCATTTCCTGATTTGTTTGATCTTGAAACACTTGGAAGTTGTGTTTGATCTAATATCAAAACACCTAGCTCGAAGTTGATTAAAACACACTTCTCACTCTTAGTGTATGATATGTACATGTACATGCAGTATAAACATGAGTCACTCTGTCACTGACCAGTGAGCACAACACACAATTCAACCAAAATTAAACTTTAAAAACTCATAAAGCGATCTTATTATAAATCATTTATATCAAAGATTTTGGCGTATATTGACAATTTCTTCGATAAAAGAAGGTTGAAGACCCAAATTCTAGCGAACTTTATAAGCTGAATATTTCTAGTACTGCTATAAAGTACCGAAGCTAGTACGAGGTTGGCTTTGAGATATAAAATGTGTTTCTGATCAAGTATTTATAGATTTAGTATAGTATATACGATATTAAACAACGTCACAGTTTTGAAACTATTTCTTACCTTGTATAAACTGATCAATGACAGAAACCGTTCCAAGAAGAAAAGATTTGCAAAGTAATAATTAACACTTTTCAAAAATCAAAACAGTCATCAAGAGAGCAACCAAAATGCAAAGATGAGATTCACTTCAGTTTATTCCCACGAAAACAACTCGGGTACTCCTCGAATACCTGGCGATCAATGGCGATCTTCTCGACTATATGGCGATCGTGCCGAATATCTGGCGATAGCTGTCGAGTATGACGTAGGTGAGGTCCAAGACAAGCACTCAAGCAAGATTTCGCTGACATTATGGCTACCGCTGACTTGTCAGCGGTAGTCACAAAAATGGGGCAAACGTTTGGTTTAGTGGTGACATTTGCTACAACATTGGGGTTTCAGCAAGACACCTTTATTAAAAAGAAAACCCTAAGTCCTTACGTAGCAGATGTTAACGGTGGATTTTCAGCCATGTATGTATACACTGATATCGTGGATGCACAGTTTGTCGGTGATGTCAAAGTGCCCCTACTCAGAATTGTCAATACTCAAGGAAATTATGGTGAAAACGTGAATGTCAGTCTCCGTAACCTGCAATATATTCCTGTCAAGGTAAAGTCCTTCGAAACAATTGAAGTGAATATAAAGGACGACAAAAACGAAAACGTATCATTTGGTTTCGGGAAGTCGATCGTGACACTTCACTTTAGACAGCGAAGATCTTCGTATTTCATTTAAAAATGAGACATACAATTATTCCAGACGTAAAGCAATTTCAACAGCATTATTTAAGAAGACAACAAGGTGGAAGTCTATCTGGTTTCCGAGGTGCACGTATTCAGAACGGTTACGGCATTGGAAGTTTTTTTTAAAGTATTGCACGCTTTGCAATACCTCTGGTGAAACGAGGAGCTCAAGCTATTGGAAGAAGAGCTCTGCAAGCTGTAAAAGACGTTGGTCAAGATGTTCTGGCAGGGAAGAATGTAAAGCAAGCGATAAAAGGGCGTGGTTCTGAAGCCGTGAAAGATCTTGCTAAAAAAGGGGTCCGTCGGATTACGAACCAATCAGGAGCCGGTCGTAAACGCAAACGGGTGAATTCTCCTATAGAAGTCAACACAAGACGTAAAAGCGTCAGTCGTTCGCAAAGTGTGAAGAAGAAAACATCTGAGCCTACGGAAGCAAAGATTGGACCGTTTATAAAATATAAATCATGAGTCAAGCTGCCCTACATAAAGATTTGTGTGAGTGTGCAAAATCTATGACGTGCCAAGGTGGACAATATTAGTTACCCCAAATATATTTAAAATGGACCCCATAAATATAAAACGAAACCCATAAATATAATACCAATCACCCAAATATAAAACGAATTTCCCAAATATAAAACGAATTTCCCAAATATAAAACGAATTTCCCAAAAAATATAATACCAATTTCCCAAATATAAAACGAATTTCCCAAATATAATACCAATTTCCCAAATATAAAACGAATTTCCCAAATATAATACCAATTACCCAAGTATAAAACGAACTTCTCAAATATAATACGAATTTCCCAAATATAAAACGAATTTCCCAAATATAATACCAATTACCCAAGTATAATACGAACTTCTCAAATATAATACGAATTTCCCAAATATAAAACGAATTTCTCAAATATAATACGAACTTTGAAAATACGTATATATTTTGCGAATAATAAGTGAACTTTTCGGGTTTCAGAGGCCAGGTCGCTAAACCTTGCTCGTCGATAATGGTGGAGAGAAACTTGCAAGCGTTATCGAGTCTTGTAAAAGTAATTTCTAGCTTAAACGAAAGGCAAACCAACCGACATTCCCAGACCACCACTACTCGTACTGCTGGCAACAGTGATGATGTTGAAACGGCAATAAGAACGCTCTTCCCATCTACTAATGGTCATCAAAGACCAGTCACAGAGAACAGCCGACGGGACGAAACTCCCGCAAATGATGCAATAGAAATTTTGTTGAAAATCGTGAACGATTTCTGCCTAATCGTAATTACCGACCCGGGGGAAGTAAAAGGACAAAGACAGCGAGAACCGTGTCAAAGAAGGCCAAGTCCGTTGACCAACGCACGACGATTAAGGACGTCATTTTGCTTCCTGGGCCAAAGTATGATAAAATTCCTCGTGGAGCAAAAAGAGAAGCTTTATATGCTCATGGCTTCGTGACAACGTTTGAGTTGCAGCCATCGATGACCGAACAGGAAATTCGAGATAGTCTTGAAGAAAAATTTAAGCGAAAACTGCCGGGTTCAAAAAAATTACCAAAGTTTGAATTTGCAAGGGCGAAGAAACAACGAGTATGACTTAAATCTGGTTCGTGATCGTGTCCAACAAGAACTCGATGGCCCTGGTTGCTCAGGTGGATATCGTTCTGTTTGGCACACCTTGCAGATGGAGGGCAAACAAGTGCCGAGGGAAACTGTTCGAGTGCTTGTGAACGAATTAGACCCTGAAGGTGTAAGAGAGAGAAGAGCAAGAAGCCTTCAAAGAAGGACTTATCGCTCACCGGGGCCCAATTATGTTTGGCATGTTGATGGTTATGATAAACTCAAACCCTATGGTTTCCCAATACATGGTTGTATTGATGGTTATAGTCGAAAGGTCTTATGGTTGAAGGTATGCAGAACAAATAATGACCCTGCTGTTACTGGGCAACACTTTTTAGATGCTGTTAAAAAGTATGGTGGTTGTCCAACATTGCTAAGAACTGACAATGGAACTGAAAATGTTAATATGGCTGCCATACAGGCTTATTTTCGAAGTGGTGGAGAAGATGATTTGGCTGGGGTCAAAGCACACAGGTATGGGTCATCACCTGCCAATCAACGGATAGAGTGCTGGTGGTCATTCCTGCGAAAAAACCGCTCCAACTGGTGGATAAATTTTTTCAAAGACCTTATTGAGGTTGGGCACCTGAATACATCAAGTGATTTACAAAACGAATGTTTATGGTATTGTTTCTCCCACCTGTTGCAAGAGGATTTAGATTCAGTTAAACAGCACTGGAACTCCCACTATACCAGAAAATCAAGGTTCGATACTGTTGCTGGAAGACCTGATGAACTTTACTTTCTGCCTGAGTGTTCTGGTGCGTCTGATCATATGAAAAATGTGGCTGATGTCGATTTTCAAGATATGTCTGAATATTGCCATGCCTATGAAGAAGAGAGTATTACCCAAGAATATTTTCAAACTGTTGGGGAAGAGCTTGGTTTGTCCCAACCTAGAAATTGGAGGGAGGCACTGGCTATGTATCAAAACCTATGTGAAACTGCTCAAAGTTGATAGATACCTCCCAAGTCCCAGGGAACTACTGATTCACGTCAATTGTTCTAGTGTTTACAAAGAGGAGGACCCATTTCCTCCATAGGGGGACTATGGATATTTACTGGAATGACCCAATTACCCATCAAAACAATAATTAGAGGCAAACTTATGAACAAATATCTTGTTTTTGTTAAGAAATTTCAGCTTGATATATGTAAATATTTTTGGTTTTGCTAAACAAGATGAAAGTTTTTCTGAGTTCTGGACAGATTTTCTAGACTGAGTTTGCATTTTAGACAAGTGCTCTCTAACCATTGGGATTTGAGCTACTATGGCTTTGATGACATAGGAAGGTTAATGGTACAGTACTTAAACCGGGAATGTCAGGCCATGTTTCACAAGTACATTGCAAAGTTAATGATATGTTTTATGCAACAAAATTTATTTAATTTTAATATTTAACATGTATAAGTTGATTCAACCTGTACATGTTCCTCAAATTTCCCCTGTACACGTATTTAAACCTAATAATACAGTAGTTAATAATAGTTACATAGGTAATGCAGTAAAACCACCAGGAATATACACACAGAATGTCAAAAATTTACTGTAAAAAATTAAGAATACAGGGAAATATTCAAGTATTTAACAACTTCATTTCAATGCACATGGGAAAACATATGATATGGAAACAATGAATGCTCCTTAAGTATTATATAATTATGTCTGGGGTGGGGGGCTGGCAACAAAGAAGGGGGTTCATCAATATTTTTTACAGGTAGAGCCAAGAGAGTTCCTAAGTCTTTTTAATAAACATCGTATTAAATATCAAAGAAACTCCACAGTATAATTATTTAAACAATTATAAAATAGATCAAATCTACCTGCGATACTTCTCAAAATTGTTATGCCTATGGAAATCTTCACACTTTCAATAAGGAAAGGAGGGGGGTTGTATTTTTAAGATGTGCAAGGGGGTCATGGGATTTTCTTTTTGTGTTACAGGGGTCCTGATGCGAATGTTTATGTTCAAGTTGATGAATCTTTCAACTCTTGCCAGCCCCCAGGCATAAATAATAAATGGTTGGACCCTTATACTGTAAAAGAAATATTTTATAATTTGCTAAATACACCTCCATTCATAAGAGCTGTCAGCAAATAGTGTGCAATACTGTTTTCCATTGTATTTTGATTGACATAAAGGTACAGCATATTTGAACATGTTTGGGCACATGGTATGTTTTTGGTATCATCGTGCACAAATGAAATGACAGGTTTAGGATTAAAACCAAGAGAGGGTACATTTGTAGCTCCTGTAGCAAACATGAGAAGATGGCTAGGAGTTAGCACTGGAATAAAATTCTTCTCTTCTTGTGTTAATTGTACCCCTTCATCTTCTAGATCTTGGATTAATGTGCCATCTATAAAAGACAATTAAAATTAGGTAATTGGCTTTTCATGCCAGTTGTTACAGTGCCCACTCTGTATATAGTTTGAGTTCCCCTTGGCTCATGTACAGTACATGGTAAAAGTGCAGTTGCTGTTGACCATGTACCTTCTGTAGACTTGAGAAATGCAATAAATTTTGCCATCACAATTTCTTGGGATTGCCTGCGATGATGACCATGTGGTGCAAAGTCTGGTTTAAGGATTTTGACCAGTTGTTTGGTATCAAGTTTCTCTGAGACAGACTTGAAGAGATGGCATGCCATTCCTTTATTAGTGCGAATTAAATCCAGCACCTAAACAAGAAAAAACATCTAACCAGTTAACCAAAAAAGGACAAAAACTATGGTAACATGCAATATCTGATCCCTCATTGTTCCTATACAATAGACAGGGAGCCTGCTTATGTTGTAATACTTTAGGCCATCAAGGAGTTGATCCAGCATTGGCTGACTCTTTATTATAACAAAGTATTTGATCACTTCATCAATGAATGTGTCCTTTCTTGCCATTGAAAAAGTTGTAGGTAGACCATCAATCTCAAGTCTCCAATCACTTTCTGCCAAACATGCATTAATATCACATTGGTTTTTCGCCTCTTTCAACTATGGTAGATAAAACAGACATCAAGGTAATTTTAATTACAATATGTAACTATGTGATTTTATTTCAATGCATCAGCTACTGTAGATGTAATTTAGCATTTTGGACAGTTTTTTATTGATGGGTCACTGGTTTGTTTCTGCAGTTTCTAATATTTGCTGAACACTGGTTCAATTCTTGCCGTGACCATCCCCCAGGCACCCCCGGGGATTTGCATGCTTTATTACTAAACTGCATATTCCCCACTGCCTGGCATATAAAAAAAGACAATTCCTCACCCCTGGGCCAACATTGACAAATAATTGCATGTACTGTACTCAAGTTATCAAATCTTCAAGTAGAGTCTAATACATGTAATTATTTCAACAACATTTCAAATACTTCGGCATCCAAACCTGATTTCACCCAATTGGCCATTAGGCCGTACAACTTTGCAATCTGCATTTATAAATATTGCAATAAAGTAATACTACACCCCCGTGAAGTGCTCGGCTACATTTCCCCGGTGCTTAGTATACATGTACTGTACCGTGTTCAGTGAATCCCTAACATTCTTATCAGGCACCTCTTCAATTGCTGGCATGGAATTCTCAAACCCAGCTTGAATATACTGACAAATAGAATTGCTAAGTAAGTGTGGAAGTTCACCTCCTTGCACTACCATGGTGGCCAACATCTTGCCAACAATTGCAAATTTACCACCTTGCAATGCACCAACATTACACCGAACAACATGCCCACTGGGTGTGTCTGTTAAATACAATTTTAAAATGTTAACCAGTTATATGATACATGTATCCATATTTAATCTTATCAAGAGTGGGGTTACTAGAAGGAATGAGTTTATATTTAGTTTTATGGGATGTGCCACCACCAGTTATTGGGTAATTTGACAATGTGTTGTTTTTTAGTACAAATGTCACCCAGTTGAACATTTAGCATTTAGATTGCAGGCAAGACACAATTATGACAATCCGTGACAAATTTCTAAATGGTTCATTCCTGAAAATATCCATACTGCCCCCACAGATGATATGGCAAATGGGTCCTGCCCCTCTTCAGACATCCTGCCAATCCTAGAACTGAAGTAAATCTGTACTTAATTTCCACCTCCCTCTTTGGATTGCAACACTTTTCCTCTGTGGGGGTGGTATGGATTTTTTCTAAATTAGAATGTCCCAATTTGACCTGATGTGAAATTGTCAGGGCAATAAGATTTATTATGTAAATTGTATAAACTCTTGGAAGTTATTAGTTCACATAACACACCAAGAAAAATACTCCAGAATTTTTATGTAATTTAAGCAAACTGAGATAATCTTACTTACTGATTAATGTCCCACTGTCTCTTGAAATAGCTCCCAAAAGTAGGTGGAAAAATTCCCTCCTAGGTCCACCAAGGTCCACGGCATCCTCCTCACCTTCAAATGTTGCAAAGGTTACTTGTAATGTACCAGATCCATTCAAGAAACCTTTCCTCTTGAAATATGGCTCTGCAGTCTGCCAAATACTTAACCGGCTTACAACTATATTCCGGGGCTCCCCATGAACTTTAGCATCTGCGTGCTGTTTGATTAATGACATAAAACCTTCACTTGATAGAGCAGGTAGGTCATTGGTATCTTCACAAACATCATCTTCCAACTGCTCATGCTTATTCAAGCTGTTGCTTATAGCCTGTTGCACAGCATCATTTTCTTCAATTCCAATTGGCCTGAGGATAAAAATAATACTTTATTAATATAATATTAATTTAATTTAATATATATATATATATATATATACATATATATACACACACACACATACACTCACATACACATATTAAGTTAACTGTGGGCTTTTAATACTAACACGTGACAAAAATTGTTATCATATCTTTGAATAGAAACTCTGTGCTATACAATTCGCTGTTCATTTAAAATATAAAATTACATTTTAAACTCAATCAACTCCATCGACAAATGGAGTACACAACGGCAGCCTATCAAAAACGTTATATCAACTGGGGTTTGCCATAAATGACTAATGATAAAAGTAATGGTAAAAATGGCAAATGACTCGTTAATTCAGCATACTAGTTTGTTTACCTAAGCATTATATACTTCAACCTCGTAGTGGATATTTATACAAGCACTACTTACAAAAAATCTGTGACTGCGTAGGGTACCAAATCAACATCCTCGATCTCTTGATTGTTTGTGGAATCGAATTCACCCAGAAATTCAATGTCTTCATCAAGTTGTAAATGTATGAGGTCTTCATCGTATTGTACCTCCCAGTCCTCTCCAAGATCTTCTATTTTTTTCTCCTTCATATCACCGCCAAGCAAGTCTATAATTGGCGTTTCCTTTCCTTTCCTTTCCTTTCCTTCTTTTCAGATACAGGACATAAATACAGAGTAATCCTGGAGTAAGCCTTTCCAAGTCCCTCTTTATATTTCTTCACGGTGAAGTCGTCCGAGCTTCCTGGTATGGTGCGTGCCAATTGGCCGTCTGGATACACGAGAACATATCCACCTTCACGAGAAAACGTTCTATCATAGTCCTCCCATTTCTTAAGTGACATTTCTAATACCTCGTCATAGGTCATATCTTTCAAAAGTTTGACAAGAAATGTCTTACCAAAAACTCGTTTTGGATTTCCACACTCGAATCCCATTAAGCCGACATTGATTAGCACCTCTTCTTTCTTTTCTAGCGCGCGTGCCTTCTTTTTCTTCGGTTCAAAATGCGACCGTCGCTCGACTTCCTTTTCCTTCTTGAACGAAGATAAAGTGGGGACAGAAACGACCGATTTTGTCGAGGATTCTCCTGAATTCTCAACGCTGGCAACGGCTTGCGTTCGCCTGGTGTTAAAGCCGGCAGATTGACTGCTTGTAACTAGACTGCTTGTAGCTTGACAAGCTTGTGAGTAGGCCTTTCCCGATTGCGCTGGTAAAATCCTAAAAAAGTGCTGGCAAAAATGGCTAAAAAGTGCTCAAAAAGTGCTCAAAATCTCAAAATAGTGCTCAAAAAGTGCTAAAATTGTGAACAGTTAGTTACCTCTAAGATTTTCGTAAATGTCAAAATGTGTCAATTTTTACTGAAGTAATTAACCTTACAATCTATTTTGCGTAGTATTATTCGACAGGTTGTTAGTGTGTTACTTATTACGAAAGGTTGATAAAATATAGAACAATAATATTTTTCAAGTTACTTCACATGGAACGACGAACGTAAAAATGCTTTATCACGTGCATAATAAAATTTGAATACTCTTAGTCTTACTTCTGTGAGTCTGTCTACTGATTAAGAATTTTCGTACAACAGTGTTAGACTCTTTTTTCCTTATTGTATCGTAGCATGACAGAAGCTTCCAGGTAATCTTGCAGAGCAGAGTCTTGCTGTGACGTAAATGCATTTGAAAGGAGACTGAAAACCCTTTCAGCCGCAGCAGAACTTGGTTGAATCAGCAGTAGTTTCTTGACAAGTGCACACCAGTGTGGAAGGGTATCTCTGTGAGCAGCCCACCAAGTGACTTTGTCCTCCTCGCATGCGACGTTGACCCCATCAGCTGCAGCGATATACAGAGGAAGCTCTTGCGCTAGATTCGCTATTGTGGCGTCATTGTTGACGAAAGGGAAATTCCTTAGCTCTTCCAGTGATGCTGATGTCGGACGTAGGGCTTGCACTTGTACAGGGCAACAGAATCGTGCTGATTTAAAAGCTCTTACTGTGTCACGAAACTGTACGCTGAATTTGCGCTGGTAAAAGTTCAGTCCGGGCCGAATACAAGCCTTTGCTTGTGCCATTAGCTGATTGTAGATGGCAACGTTGCCGTTTGCAATTTCATGAGCAACCGCATTGGTATTAGGGTAGTGATCGACTGCAACAGCCTGTGCAACAGCTGAAAGACGCTCGTAGCAAGAAAAAATTAAAGGCCCGTCCCCTTCTAGGTAATAGGTTGCATTTACAAAATGCACTTCGGCATCGATAAGAGCAGCCAACTCCAAGCGTAGGTTTTGACAGCTTTGGGGATTATCAAATATTTCCAGGAGATGCCGACGATTTGCTGGACAAATTTCCTCGTTCTCGCGAAGGAAAGGCTATCCGCAAACAATTCCAACACTTGCTTAAGCACCTCCCATTTGCTCCACCACCGTGTGTCACTGCAGGTACGAATTGACTGCCCAGTTTTCTCTCTCCAAACAAGCCTGGCGTTGTAACTGTGGGAAAAGAAACCTATCCAAAAGCGGGTAAACGAATCCAAAACTTGGAATTCAAAATGAGAGCCAACATTGTCTAAAGTGTGAGAAAAGCATACAACGTCCAAAAGGTCTGCATAAAAGAACTTCAGTTGTCTCAAGGCAGCTCCATTCACTGCTGCACCATCTCGCATCGCTCCAATGATTACCCCCGGACCAAAGTTATAGTCCACAGCCAAACATGACATCAGCCTTTGAGCCAACTCCTCTCCCTTAAGTGACTTTGCGAGCACCTCTAGACGTACAAGTCTCTGAGTCGGCTTAAAATCTTCCTGTATGTAGCGCACTACGATCGCCAACGCCTCACCCAACCTGGCAGTCCCGTCAAAAATGACAGAAGCCTCCGTTGCAACCTTTAGCTCCTCTTTTAGAGTCTCCTTTTCTTTCTCTAGTACAGCAGGTATAAGCTCACTAAGGTGGGCACTACTGGTTAGCCTGTGACCATATTTCTCGAGAAAGGGACGCATAGCATCCACTTTCGATAGAGCCACTCCTCCCGACAGAGCAGACTCGACAAGCTCATACCGATACAGTTGTATATCTGAAGGCAACGTTGATCCACTTGCATTTTCCCGTTTAGCCCTCTTCTGCAGGCATTCTTTGATGGACTGCTGTTCTGATTTATTTCTTTCAATATCAGCCAGGCCCTTCTCATGTTTCTTTGATTTCGTGTGTCTTTCAATAGAACTTTTCTTATCAGCAAGAACTTCACTGCAAGCATTGCATCTAAGCTTTCCATTTACCACGGCAAAGTGTTGCTTTGGGTACTCTTTCAGACGATCCCATGTACTCACATTGGTGGTTTTGGCTCTTCCTCTTTGCTTGTTCTTCCCTTTGTTGATCGGAACTTTTCGCTTTCGTGCTATCAAAGCACTTTCTGGAGCACTTAGGGAAGCTCCAGCATTTACTGCTATTGTAATTGGATCAATCACTTCTTCGTCTTCATTGCTATTGTTTTCCGACTCCGAGTCCGACTGATTTAGTGCTTCCATTTCAGCCCTCGAAAACCGCCAAAAAAAATTCTGGCAAAAACATTTTGGCAAAAAAAATCAGCATTTTTTAAAATCTGTTTCCACGTCTTTCTCCATATATGGAACAAACTTCCGTATATGGAGTTGTTTACGACAAAAAAAAGAGAACGCGAAAAAGTCAGCGTTCTAATTTTTTAAGCGTAATGTCATATACAGCTGTACGGCTTTTCTTTTGGAGTTTTACCTAAATTATATATAGAATAATACCCGTCAATTTTTAAACCTTACACCGAATTGTATGTTTAGTTAATCGAGGTACGAATCGAATTCTATAATCGCTGACTTTTTGTTGCTCGAAATTCGCTCGAAATGTGAAATATTGCTCAAATGTTGCCCAAAGTGCGAAGAAGTGCTCAAGGTTGCTCAACATGCAAAATAGTGCTCCAAACTAAAAAAAGTGCTCAAAAAGTCCTCAGCGCAATCGGGAAAGGCCTACTTGTGAGTCGCCATCGCTTCTTTTCTTTCCACAACTTGGACAATAGACGAATGATTTGTCCATACGACAACCGCAACAGCAGCAAAACATTTCGCATCAATTTAAAAAGAACAACAACTATCAGTATGGGCGGTATCGTTTTAAAAAGAACAGTGATTACCATAGGCCGCGTTCCTCTACCAGACCTGCGCCTGCGGTCGTTTTGCATTGCGGTAATTCCGTTTTGCATTGCGGTCAATTTCGTTTTGCATTACGGGCAATTTCGTTTTGCATCGCGGTCAATTTCGTTTTGCATTACGGTCAATTTCATTTTGCATTGCGGTCAATTTCGTTTTGCATTGCGGTCAATTTCGTTTTGCATTACCGTCAATTTCTGTTTAATTTTGTATTTTAATTATTGTTTGTGCACTGGACTTTTGTTTTGTGAATTGCACATACGGGCCACCGTACATTCTTGAGTTATTAGCTACTATATGCAATTTGAGCAATGGCGTCACACATTGTATGTGGGAGAAAATGAAAAATCAGTCTCATATTTGGATTGGCTTGACTAAACTGAGTCAAACGCTGGAAATTTGCCTTGGGGTATGGTCTGATTACAGTACATCTACAATGTGTGGTTTTGTGTAGTTTAACCAATCCAAAGATATGATTGGTTTTCCGTTTTCTCCCACATACTGTACGTGTGACATTGTTCAAATTGCATAGCCAATAATTCAATAATGGGATGATATTTGAAAGGTGTGTAAAAGCCATTTATTTTTTCATTATCTTATGTCTTCTTCCAAATACAATCTTAAAAAACTGAAGTGAAATTTCGCTTCATAGGCACTTTAACATTGATTTTCTGAAAACTATTTTTATAGTATTTTGTTCAAATACATGTACATATTGTAGACAGATGAATATGAGCTACAGTATTCTATTTTACTCATTCATGTTATTTGGTGTGATATCTATTTTGTATATGTCTTCTTTAGATTGATAGTGCATCAAATGAGCAAAACCTGCATACTGTGTTAATGCAAGATGATGTGCTTGATCTGCTGGCTCAAGTTGGATACAGAGGGATACCAAGTCGTGAAACATTATCTTCCAAGGAGAGTTTAGTTAGGTAACATGTAGTTGTGGCATTATTATTAAATTTTTAAGTCTTTCAAATAACCACCACCATACATGCATATTCTTTAAATTGAAGGTAGAATTTTTAGTTTTAAAGCCTAATAAATTGTCATTTATTAATGTCAACATTTAATTTTATTGCTTTGACCACTCTATTTTTATGTACAGTACAATGTAGAAGTTGAGTTCAGATTTTGTATTGTTCACAAGTTCTTTTGTGCACTGTTTATGTATAGATCCACTGTTGTCAAGTCACAAATAGAGCCAAAATTGGGCATGGTAAAGCAAATAGAAGAAGGGCTATCTGTTTACGGAGTACTCAAAACCATACGAAGCAATCCAACCTTGTTTAAACCTGTATTTGTTCCTGGAGAAATGTTCACCATAACATCAGATGAATTTTTGGATGGTTTAATTGTCAAATATAGTGAGAAACAACTGGAGAAGAGCACAGAGGAAGTTACATTCAAACATTTCTGTGATTTTGTGGAGTACGTTCACAATGGTGGTAAGTAGCACATTTAAAACAGTTGAAGATAAGTGCTAGCTCAAATTGGAGGTCTGATTGAAAACATTTCTAAGGCTACGACACTCCCAACAATGGTTATGTAAAACAACCTATCTATTGGCACTCAACAATGTAAGGTATGGGAAACATTGACTGAGATACTTTGGACCTTATTTGTGGTCCAAGTTGGAAAAGGAAGACAGAGATAACGTAAGCTTAGAATCCTTTAGAAACAATATGAGGAAAAAAGATTTAGAGAGTATTTAAGATAGTGGATGTAAGAACTGTGGACTATGCTCAAAATAAGAAGAAAAAAGAACACATTTTATTATTAAATTTTTTTATAATGTAGTTATATTGTAATATATGTTGTAATATATAAATTCTTACGTAATTTTAAATTGTAATAGTTAAATAGTGTCCCCAATTAGCTAGTACAGCTAAATACATTGACACTGAAATAAAGTTTATTATTATTATTATTATTATTATTATTATTATTATTATTATTATTATTATTATTATTATTATTATTATTATTATTATTATTATTATTATTATTATTATTATTATTATTATTATTATTATTATTATTATAACTCTAATCTCTTCGTTGATCTTCCTGGATATAAGAGCCCATCAATAATAACTGGTGAAACGTATCGCCCAGATGTGCTTCTTTCCATTTCCACTGATTGTCTCTATATCCTTGAACTCTCCGTCGGATATGAATCTAATCTCCAAACTAACGTTGATCGCAAAAGAGCAAGATACAGGGATGTAATTACACAGCAAAAGGAACATTTTAAAACTGTCAAATTTGTAAATTTATCAATCAGTTCCTTAGGTGTTTTCTCAAAAGAATGTCGTACCTTTTTGGAGATGTTAAACGATCTACGTCTTGACAAAAATCACCAAAATTTTTGTATTAAGAAAATAATGTCTATCGCCATTAGAACAACATACTATATATTTTGTTGTAGAAACAAGGCTTGGACAAATCCGGACTTAATGAACATTTGAAGATACATTTTAAATTCAAATTTTTCTATATAGTTGTAAACAATAAATAGGTTCAAGTAGTCAATTATAAATTACCTTAATTAGTGAGATTTATAATTGTATATATATATATAAAGTATTTCAATAAAGTTTCCATTATTGTTGGGGTGTCATCACAAAGGGGGTTGGTGGACAGTTTTCAAGTTTTAGGTGGGGGTTGATCAATATAGGGGGAGGGTTCCATTTTTCAGGGGGGTCAGAGGGATGTTGCACACTATGGCTGACACACAGATGATACCGCAAATGTGCAGACTGATATGCAATGACAACTGTGATTATTTTAGCATTACAATAATGCTAAATAATTTTTATCATTACTAAATTTAGGAACAAAAGAACGTAATTTGGCACTAAGACATCTGGTACGATTCATCACTGGATCATACCAGTTACCATCTCTTGGCCTACCCAAATCAATAAGTGTCACGTTTATACATGGGTGTATGAAAGATTGCAAATGTCGCCCGACTGTTTCAACTTGTCAGCTGGTGATTAACCTTCCAGTTCACGCATCGGCATTTGAAGAAATGAAGGAGCTGATGGCATCTGCCATGCTGGAATGCTTTGGATTTGGAAATGTTTAATTATTAGCTCTTGGTGTTTACTATTATTTCAGTTTTGTTGCAGTTAAATTACTATTATATTTCAGTTTTGTTGAAGTTACAGTAAATAAGATACTCTGACTGTTTATAATGCTTTGTAACAAAAGGCCTAATATTTGAACAGTGGTCATTTGTTCTGATTGAATGTACAATGTGTTGTGATTGTATGCAATGGTATGTTACCAGGTTACACACAGTACAAGGTTAGAGTGTTTGTGATCAGTGATTGGGCAAAGGTATATTAATGTACATATGAAAAATTGCTTCTCTTATAAAACTTTAATATTTTGTAAAAAAAAAAGGTAACGAATTATGTGTTCCTTTGAGAAAGACAATTTTGGACAATTTCACAAACTGTTGTATACAGTAATTTACCATGTTCATTGTCATCTTCTAGAGGGTTAATTAACGTTCCTAAAGCCACTGTTTCTTCCTCTGTAATAGCAATGGCAGGTTCCGGAATGGCAACATGATTTGATGTTTGTACTTCTGACAAAGGCCCTTCATCATCTACACCATAAGACAGGGCATCTAATGTGTTTGTGTTTACCATATCATCAGGGGTTTAAAAACGTAATCCGGGGTTTAAAAACATAATGCAAAGCAAATAAGTGCACTTCGTCTAAAGGATTCAACAAATCGAGTGATTCTAAATAATAAAACAGATTACGAAAATAACTTATTACATATGTATTGACATCTTTCCATAGTCTCTCAATACGTTGGTTATGCACTGAAAGGCCTGTTAAGCATGGTTTTGCAACAACTCCAAACCGATGAAGCATCCATCGAGCGACATCCACATTTTCTGTGCCATGGTCACTCCGTACTCTACGAGGGCATTTAAAGGTCTCTGTAGCTTTCACAAACAGGTCAAGTACAGTCTCACTTCTGTTATTACAAGAGCAGGCAAGAAAGACAACACTCCTTGAAAACCCATCAATGCCTCTGTGAACCACAAACCTCCATCGGATCATTTTATGGTTCCCATCTATGTGCCTAATGCTAACAGAATGAACTTGAATTGTAAACAGAATACAGTGTTACAATAAAATGTCATTTTTTGTCATAAAATTTCAGATGCATATACTGTGATATACTTAGCCTGCATGGCGGGCAATGCAGAATACCACCTGCCCAAAAACCATGTGTTTTTGAATGGTCTGTCCACGGGGTGACGGAGAATTATCACTGTACAGAACAATTGTTCTGGTTGTCTCTCCCTTAAAGAGTATTTATAAACGATCAAATCTCTTCTCTTTAATCGCTTAACTACACAGCAGTTGAACTCTCTGATGAACCAGTGCGATCATTGCCTCAATTTACTTACTATTGAAACAACAAAGTTCTTAGACGAAATTAAACGCACAAACAGCATGCATCACTATTATTAGCTCACTTTCTGATTGGTTCTCTTAAACAAACATATTCTGAGTGGGTGGAATTCAAAAACACATGGTTTTGGGGCAGGTGGTATTTTGCGTTGCCCACCTACTGCCCACACCCGAACCCCCTAATACCACCAGCTATGCAGGCTATGATATACTGTACACATGCACACTCATACATACTGTACATGTATACAATAATCGCAGTGGTTTTTGTTCCAAACTTGTTCAGAACTACAACCACAGTGTACAATAATACAAGCTACCACATTCTTATATATACATGCACTGAACACCACTGCCAAACATTTTGCGCATGCACAACATCTGAGCTCGCATCTCAAAAAAAGGGTGGGAAAACACTGAAATATTTGGACTGGTCTGAGAGTCCAACACAAAAGTTAAAATTGTAAGCATACTACCAAAAAGATAAGGTATGTAATTTGTGCATGGCTTCTTTGTCAATATTGTAACATATTCTGAAATGACCCCTTCGTAATTTTCATTACCCTTTTTTTAAAACAACACAAATGAATAGTCGAGTCTTACTTAGTCTTCACAGTTGTTGTTGCCATGGCTAGTTCCCACTTCTCTTCCACTTAACACTAGCAAATTCGTGCATGGGCAAACATTTGGCAGTGGTGTTCATGTAGTGTAAGTTGGTGTACAAATGAAAACAAAACTAAAGGAAATTACCAGAGGGCATTTGGAGTTCTGACACTGTAGACGCGTCTATGAATGGCTGTTTTCCTACAAAGTTCTCGGCTAACAGGATCCATTCTTCCAATGGACTGTCGTACCCGTTCCCTTTGCACTTTAACTCCCTGACTTTTTAAAGCTCCCAAAACCATCCTTTCACCTGAATTTGGTTAATAATGTAGGATACGTCCAACAAATATATCTAAATCGTGATCCGGCATATTGCTGTAACTGTTTTTCTGCCCTATTTCCATTCCAGGTTCTTCTCTTCGTCGGCGTATTGTTCTCTCTGATACTCCAAGCATTTTAGCAATGTTGTTCCAGTTGAAGTGTAGAGAACGCAAACCTTCTAGTTGTACTTTAGGAATAAGGAAACGAGGTCTTCCTGCCCGTGCTTGCGTTCTTGCTTCTTGATTTTCATATGGGCAGTGGTAGTGTAAATCATCATCGTCCTCAAAAAAGTGAAATCTCTCCTTTATCCTGGCAATATGTTCTTGGAAATCTTTAATCACTATTTTGAATCCCTCATGAACATCTTCAGACCATTGAGTAGAATGATCAAACACAGTTAAACCGTAAACAAACTCGTCACTACATAGCATTAGCAATTCTGCTAACTCTTTGTTGTCACTGAAGCAGTGCCTTGCAAGGTCTTCAGACAAAGCAAACCCATTCCTTAAATAATCGATAACAGGCTTGTATATTCTTACTCGTTCTTCCTCCATCTTTTCTTCGACACGTAAGTATATGGGAAGAGCGTTCTTATTGACGTTTCAACATCACTGTTGCCAGCAGTACGAGTAGTGGTGGTCTGGGAATGTCGGTTGGTTTGCCTTTCGTTTAAGCTAGAAATTACTTTTACAAGACTCGATAACGCTTGCTAGTTTCTCTCCGCCATTATCGACGAGCAAGGTTTAGCGACCTGGCCTCCGAAACCCGAAAAGTTCACTTATTATTCGCGAAATATATACGTATTTTCAAAGTTCGTATTATATTTGAGAAATTCGTTTTATATTTGGGAAATTCGTATTATATTTGAGAAGTTCGTATTATACTTGGGTAATTGGTATTATATTTGGGAAATTCGTTTTATATTTGGGAAATTCGTATTATATTTGGGAAATTCGTTTTATATTTGGGAAATTCGTTTTATATTTGGGAAATTCGTATTATATTTGGGAAATTCGTTTTATATTTGGGAAATTCGTTTTATATTTGGGAAATTCGTTTTATATTTATGGGTTTCGTTTTATATTTGGGTGATTGGTATTATATTTATGGGTTTCGTTTTATATTTGGGTGATTGGTATTATATTTATGGGTTTCGTTTTATATTTATGGGGTCCGTTTTAAATATATTTGGGGTAACTAATATTGTCCACCTTGGCACGTCATAAAAATCAGAATTAGATTTATTTGTAATGCCTGCTACACAAGTAGAAATGAATAAAGGATTTTGGGAAGATATAGATCCAGTGTCGAGTATTGGAGCTTCAGACACCATCGAGTTTCTGTGTGCTGCAAATTCTGATGTGTATACCGATTTAGCAAATAGTTATCTACACAAAATAACCAACCATGATGGAACTAATCTCGATGAAAATGTTCAAGTCGGACCTGTAAATCTGTGGATGCATGCTTTATTTTCTCAAGTAGAAGTTTACCTGAACAACAAACTTGTCACACCGTCGAGCACTGCTTATCCCTACTGATCATATATGGAAACCGTACTGAACTTTAACAAAGACGCAAAATCATCTCATCTGACCTCAGCGCTGTTCTATAAAGATCAAGCTGGTCGAATGGATGTCGTAAACCCTGTAGCAGTAGATGCCGATGCAAACAAGGGTTTGAAACTGCGGTATGTTCATGCAAGTCAAAGTAAGTCTGGCTATGGAAGGCAGAATCCATTCCGATGTGTTTGCACAAGCCCGTTATATCCTTGGTGCTGCACCAATCAAGCTCAAGCTAGTGCGTTCGAGAAACCCATTTTCCCTAGTGTCGTCAGCAGATCATCCTGACTTTAAAGTGGTTTTTGGAAGAATGTGTATTTCGCGTTCGACGTGTCAACGTCTCTTCTACCGTTATGATGGATCATACCCATGCCCTTCAACGTGTCACGGGCAAGTACCCTATCAATCGTGTCAGTTGTGAAGTGGTTTCTGTACCGAGAGGAAATATGTTGGGAATCAACCAAATTTATTTCAAGGCCCTATACCTGATCGAGTGGTCATTGGAATGGTCGATGCAGATGCTTATAATGGTACCTATACAAAAAATCCTTTCAATTTCAAAAACTACGACATTACTTCTCTTGATCTAACGGTAAATGGGGAGCATTTGCCTGGAAAACCCCTGCAACTGAAATTTGCTGCTGCGAGAGGAAGTAACTACGTGTCCGCTTTCCAAACCTTGTATGCTGGTACTAACAAATTATTCAAAATTCAAAATGATGGCAATGGTATTACATGAGACGAGTATGCCAATGGGTACACTCTATTCGTGTTTGATTTGACAGCTGATCTGTGTCTGAGCGATCATATTCAACCGATTAAAAATGGAAACGTATCGATAGAATGTCAATTTGGAACGGCTCTGACAACAGTTATAAATATCGTGGTGCTTGAAGAATTTCAAAGTCTTATCGAAATTGACGCCAACCGCAACGTTCTATGCGACTTTAGCAGTTAAGATGAACACTCTACAAATCCTGAACGTCCTGAAAGGTGATCCATTTACCAAGACCGTATTTAAAGACGTGTTACCATCGGATCGTCTACCGAGATATCGAAAAGACCTAGAGGTTTTATTCTGTATGTGGATCCTAGTAATGGATCTGGTACGCATTGGGGAGCAATTTATCTTACCACAGATGGAAAAGGGGAGTTCATGGATTCGTACGGACAAGGACCGAGCTTTTATAGCAAAACCTTTGAAACGTTTTTAAGAGATCATAGCAGTACTTTTACTTGGAATGAACAGACTTTACAGTCATTAGGGTCTCGCGTGTGTGGACAATATTGTTTATTATATGCTTTACATCGATGTAGAAATATACCCATGTCAACAATTGTTGGCATGTTTACTGATAATAAAGAATGGAATGACATGTTAGTTTGTGACTTTATGCATAAATATTATAGTGTGTAATATAAATACAAGACAAATAATGTTGTAAACAATTCTTTATTGTAATATCAAAGCCTTACAACGAATAAATTTATTTAACCCATTTATATGGATGTATGTTTTGTCTCTTTGTTTCTGTTTTGTTCTTTTCAATTGTTTCAATAGCTGGGGCTACCTGTGACGTCAGGGGGGTGTTGTCTGAAATATCTTTAGTTTTATATTCTCGTACCATACTTAAACGATTTTCATTTCTGATAATGCCTTCGGGAACATTCATGTTTCCTAATGCTTTTGCGAAAAGCTGCCATCCAGCAGGGCTGAAATTCTTTCGTTGGCGTAGAGAATTGTTGACCAAGTCGATAACATTTGTACCTGGAATAGGTCGTCCTTTAAACACCATCTTACACGTACTGGTCTACTCATTCTTTTATCGTAATAACCCAGATAACGTTGCAGCGACTGATCGTACATTTTCACTTTCTCCTCTTGTGTTATATCTTGACGTTTAAGAAGATTTTGCATTTCTGAATCTAGTTCATTCACCTGCGCTGTTAAAGGAGTGACCAAGGGTTTCTTTCGATCTGTCATATGTTCTGGAACTAGCACCAATCTCCTGACGTGTTCCATTATTTGGTTAAAAAACTTGCCAGTTGTTCAAGTACAGGAACTAAGAGAAACGGTAGAAAACCTTCACCTTCTTGTAGAATAACTTTCTTTCTTTTTGTTACTGGATTACGTTTATCAGCAACAAACTTGACATGATCGTTATAAGGGGCTAGTTAGTTTCCTTGCTGTTTTCGGAGTAATCTTAATTGTTTCACACCACACGTTCAAAAGACACTGCCTAATGGCTTCTAATATATCATCGTCGGCAGCTTTGATAATTGCGTTTCGCAGTTGAGGATTACACTTTGACAATACTTTTAAAACATCGCAGTTCCTTCTTATACAAGCAGACATGGTCAAATGATCGTATTGTCACTAAACAGCCCCTTTTATACTCTGGGCTGGTACACGTAGTGGATGTCAGTCGGAAAGATCCCGGATCTTACTCGAATTTCATCGGGACAGGTCGGAGTGAGATCGACAAACAAATAGGAATATGGCTCTTTAGTCGCCATCTGATAGGCTTGCTGGAAAAACTTGGTGTTGCTGGGATACAACTGTTTCGCCAGATGAGTCACTTGACTCGCGTCACGAACAATTTTTGGTTAACACGAGATAACTAGCGTAAAGGGAAATGGTACGGTGATCCTTGCTTTGATGAAATAAGTTTTGCACGATATAAATTACACTGAGATTCCCATGGTGGGATTTCTTAGTAAATAATTTCGAAATAATCGTATCTTTCTCTCCCATCATGTCATCAATGATAAATAGATTTCTTATTTGGGGGTTAATGTTATCCAACATCGATTCGGGCAAACCTTGGACAAACTGAATCCCTGGAATTAAGGTTTCTATTTCAGCAAATGTATCTTGATACTCTGTATAAAATCCACGATATTTTCCGGAGGTGGGTCGATCATGATCTTAGACCCGAATGAATTCAAAGCAACTGAGTTAAAAGGGCGTCTAAATCTTTGGAAAGTTTGGCTCGAATCAGAAAAGATTGTCTATCTCTTGAGGACAATTTGTTGAACATCGGACAGATGGTTTGACAATTGAAGTAACCCCTCTTTGCCACAGATGGGGCAGTCCTTACACTTTCGAGGCATGACGTCAACTGACTGCCTTTGATTACTGCAAGCACTTTTAATAATATCTCTATCCCTGTCACTCCCTCGCCTTATCCCCTCTTATCCCCACAGTTAAAAAAGGCCCTTTAGGGACAATTTTTGTCCCTGTCGATCCCTCGCCTTATCCCCTCCTATCCCTCATTTAAAAAAGTCCCTTTAGGGACTCTTTTTGTCCCTGTCGATCTCTCCTCTTATCCCCTCCTATCCCTCAGTTAAAAAAGTCCCTTTAGGGACACTTTTTGTCCCTGTCGATCCCTCGCCTTATCCCCTCTTATCCTCCCAGTTAAAAAAGTCCTAGGGACACTTTTTGTCCCTGTTAATTCCCCGCCTAACCCCTCCTATCCCGTACCCCATAACGAGACCCCATAAAGTGAATAGTGTTAATAAAATATGTAATTTTGATATTTACAAGCACACACAAAATTTTTTAAATTATTTACAAACACGCTGTTGACACAATGACGACGTTGGTCTTCTCGCTGGTCATGACGAAATCGTCAGTTTTTACTCACCCCAAAAGGAATTCAACATTAGTTTGGCCAGCGCCCTCAGACCAGGATTCTTGGTAATGTGATTCGGATCCAACCGAATACCTTCGCTGGCAGCGTAATCAGCGATATATTGGGCCTTCTTCTCGTCGGTGTTGCAATCTGCCGGAAAACCACTGGCCTCTTGTTCAATTTTAAGGAAGATGTCCACGTAGTCTTTGAAGAGACCATCGGTGTGCTCGGGGAAATGCCAAACTTCGTCAATTTTTAGCATCTGATATCCCATCTCCAACGCTTTCTGCAGCTCGAGAGTGACTCGGGTACCATGTAGAGCTCTGTCGACGTCGAGGTGGTCACAGGGTTCTTGTTGGAGATTGTCAGTACAGCAACGACACAACGGAAACATCAATTTACCTTGGGTGCGGTACGGGAGGACAGGATGGTAGAGGCCACGAGGAGGAAGAACAGTACACTTGACCATGCCAAAGTACTCGTCGAGGGGTTGAAAATTCTCTGTGATGATTTCGGGGTGACCAAGTGGATATTCACCGTATTTATTGCACCACGGGTACAAGCTGCAGAAATCCAGGTAGTGGACTTTCTCGTCGGCCTGGGCTTCATAAAAGAGACGCGTCGCATTTGTCCTCCCACCGAAGAAACCTTCTCGTGGTTCTAGGGGCTCGGAGACTTCAAAACGGTCAAAGAAGGTCTTCATGTCAGGGTCGGTTTCGAGTTGTTGGTCAATGTCACAGGTCCATATTTCGACGACGCTGTACCCATTGTCCTTTAAGAACTGCGTTTTCTCCAGGGTTCGTTGTCGAAGGTCGTGCATCGTTAGCTGATTGACAGGATTCACCGTGTCTCTGGCGTAGCACCGTTCACAGCCGTGCCACAGACAACCATGGATCTCCCACACGGTGTTTGTTTCGGCGTTGTATCCGTCGACGAGATACTTTCCGATACGCTGTTCTCCATGGTTACGGGCGTGCCGAATAGCGATGTCGTCTCGAAGGGCAATCCAGGTCAACATCTTGAGCGCAATGATGGACTGTTTATGCTCTGGTCTGTATCCTTGAGGTGGGATGATGGCGATAGAGTTCTCACGCAGGAACGTCTTGCGGAAAACAAGGTTACACGCGGAAGCGATGGCGAGGCAAGAGGCGAAGGGGTCTACATCAGTGACTTCACGAAACAGTTCACGGAACTCAAGGCAACAGCGGCGCAAAATGTCAACATCTGACTGGCAGTAACGCAGGATTTGACTCGCAGATTCGGCTTGGAAGTCGAAGATGTAGTCGCGCTCGACGAGGTCGTTGTACCAGGCATGAAATTTCTCGCGATCACCGGGGCTCATACCGTCGGGATCATATAACATAGCATCTGGAAATGGTCCAACGTAGCTCTGGTTTTCAGCACGGTTAAAAAAATGGGGAAAGTAACCTTTCTGTAGCTCGGTGAGACCAAAAGTTTTGAGGAAATCAGCAAGATGCATAGGGATGAAACAGAAGGAGTCGATGAACTTAATCTTCATCTCTGGCACGAAGAGAGAAAGGATCTTTGCACCTCGGGTGATCACCTCGGGAGTTATACCGTTCTTTCGGTACTGTCGTTGACATCGTTATCCACCGTAACATCATCGTCAAGAAACTCGTTACTGGTACTTTCGTTGGCTTGTTGCTGTTTCTTTTGGCGAACTGGTTGTATGTAACATTTATGATTCTCGGGTTTGACGTATTTTTGGCAAACGGAACAGCGTACTAGGCCAGTGATGGTCATTGATACTGGCTCGAGTGACCACGCGTTGACACTTTTGGCACTTGGTGAGCGAAGAACATAGGGCTTTCTTGTTGTCGGTAGAGGCTTTGTGGCGGGCGAAGCATTCGTCGCTCTTGAAGAACCGATTGCAGTCCTTGCAGTATTTCCATTTGATCACAGGGCAGTTCTGGGTGTTGCACAATTTACAGAGATCGCCACAAGGATGGTCTGTTATCTTGTCGTAACCTTTTTTGCACTTGTGGCAATACTGCTTTCGAGCAAGCAAGGAAGGCAGGCATACTCGTGATCACGTCATAGTGGTCGTCGTGGTGGTACAAGTACAAACATTTATCAGAGTCAGGACTGGAATAAATTAAAGTGTTCAAGTGTTCCTTGGAGACGACGTTCAGTTGGTAACCAGGGAGGACAGCCTGGAACTTCTTGACTTCGGGGATCCCGCAGGGACCCGGGGGAACACCAGCGGTCTCGTGCAGTTCGCGGGCCAAACGACTTAGTAGTGTTCCTGAATGGCTAACGATACTTTTGTACTGTGGATCTTTATCAAGCTTCGCCTTGGCAATGACTATAGCACGAGCACAACAAAGTTCGTCTTTGTTTCTAATTTGAAGTAGACAGCGCTTCTTGTTCAAATAGGATTGTAAGTTGACAACGTCTCGACGTTTTCCTGCACCACCGTGAGGCATTTCCACGTGAACTACGTTGACACTGACCGACTCGTCCAAGGTAAACTGTGTATTGGACTGTACCACGCGTTCTACTGCGGCCAGGAAACGTTCGGGGGTCAGACGGTCTCGTTGAAGGAAAGGCAGGGAAATGGGACGGTCTAGCTGGTGGGAATTCAGGATTAAGCGAACTTGATCATGGGGAGACATATCGGTGGTTAGCCGATCAAACAAATGCTTAAAAGCACGGTTTAATACTGACATAACATCAGATACCCCATGTATACTTAAATCGCAAAACTGAACAGAATAGTCGGTACCTGTGGTTTTGAATTTCCTGACGTTCACTTGTTTCACTGATTGATGGTGAAATATTCCTCGGGTTTGAGGCGCTTGGGGTCATTGGTACGCCTTCGTTTGCTGCCTTCTCCCACCTGGTTTCACTTCGGTTCGGTTGGATGGGAATCAGACTGTTCACAACATTCACAGGGAACTTCTTCTTCTTCGACTGGACACAAGAACTCGTCGTTGGCCCAATCTTCGTTGAATTGACGACGTTCTTCATCGGTCCAATTTACCATAAGGTCTGGTACCACGTCGGATGGCGTTTCGGTCTCTCGCTGAAGCTCGTCGGCCATAGCGTTGGTCCAAAAGATGACCTTTTGCTGCAAAACAGCCCGCTTTTGCTCTTCCGTAAGAACAAACGACTCTTCAAGAAACTCTAGAGCGCTCTCACTCTCACAAGCCTTGATCATATCAATCATATCAATCTAGAAACATATAAGAGAATTTCGTAAATATACAACCTAGAGTTTTATTCAATGATCAAACGTTTCATAAATGTTCAATAGATCAACTTACCGTTTGAGACATTTTAATCACAACAGAACAAATCCAAAAAACACTTTCCAAACACACGCCAAAGACTTTCGATACTCGTACGAGAACAGAGTTCGAATGAAGGACGCGACGCGGTTTTGCTATGGTAACACTGTTAATGACCTCGCCTAGACTTGCCTAAGCGCTTAATCCCCTTAATGACCCCTAATGAGTTTATTTTTGTATCCTGCACGTGCACTGAGGATAAATATGCAAATATCACACTTAGTAACAGAAAGCGTAGCAACGCTTTCAAAGTAATAAATTCCTTTGCCTTTAGTTTATATTTCGACACTTAAAGTCGTTCCTACGGCTTTTCGAAGTGATTCTTCATTCTATCTTCCTATAATTTCCTCGCTTATAAACGAGGGTTTAGTTAGCAATGATTCCAGGATGACTTAATCTGTTTGAACATTTAGTTTCTAAACTTAATATAATATTCATGATATGCTATTAATCCAAGTATATATGTTATCTCTGCCAATTCAGACATTTACGTTGTTCAAAACTCTCTATATTCCTCCAGACAAGGTTTCAGATAAAAAATATAAAGTGTCTCTACTGTACGCATGCTCTGTACACCTACAGGTCCCACAACTCTTTGACTATCAGTAGGGTAAAGTGTATAAATGAAAAGCTAATTAAGTAAGTCCAGTGCCTTTTGATAATGGCGAACTTCGGAAATCAGTCGGAGAGCTATCGGTTATGACGTATTCGCACGGGTGGTTGGATAAAAGCTAGGGTCTAGTGGGTTGGATAAAAGTTAGGGTTACTACGTCCCAAAGCACCCTGAGAATTAATGACATAAGCATAAATAATGAGTTAGGGTTAGGAAGTCCCAAAGGAGCCTGAGAATGAGTGACATATGCATAAATAATGAGATTAGGGTTAAGAGGTCCAAAAGGAGCCTGAGAATAAATAATAAGTTGAATAATTAATGAGGCGGCATCCCTTTGAACTCCATATGGGGGACTTGCCTTGTTCGCGCATCCAACCGCGTAAACAATTTTAATCAGATACAAAGACAAAGATGCCTTTTCCATGTTTTGTTTACATAAATATAAAAACAAATCAATGAGGTACCAAAATTTTTGAATTTAAGTGACAAAACACCATTACCATTGTAAAACATCTAATATTTGTTTAATTTTATTTTGACACGACAGCCTGTATGTAGATCAACCTTCAAACCAACTTTTTGACTCATATTCTCTGTGAAAACCGTTAATTCAATACTTTGTTTTATTTATTTAAAGGCAAAAGTTAAGCGAGAATGCCCAGTGCGTCGAAGCAAAAAGCAACCTGATAAGCCACCTAAAAGGTGTACATAAAAAATCACATGACGAGGCACTCCTTCTGTCCCAAAAAATCAGGAGAGTAAAACAATACCCAAAGAAAGTCATGGAGAGGATTGCGTGCCCTGTTGAGCACTGCGGAAAACCTGTTAAGAGGCTTGACAAACATTTAAAAACGATACACAACCTCAGTCCTGGAACGTCTAAATTTAAACTGTAAGTAAAGTTAACATAGATTGCAGTTCGAAAATATTTACGGTTCGCTAATTTGTGCAGATAAAACAGAAGTTATTTAAGATTGAGTATAAATGTGATATAGGTTTTGGCCTATTAGGTTTCGGGTCCAATTTTCCATTATACTTTTAAAATATCTATGCTATTCTAGCTAGGTTACACAGCTTTAGGCGTATTTCGAAAAAGCGCATATTAAATCATTTCAGACTATAAATGTAGGTTTTATCAAAAGCATCAAATATGCAGTATGATGGAAAATCGTCAGTCTTTTTTTGATTTTATGATTAACTACATACAAAATGAAGATGAGCGTTTGTGGTTTTCAAATATTTTATCACGTTCAAGAGATATACATGTTTTTTAAATATTCAAATTAGATGAGTGGTGACATCATCTACTTAAGACGCGCGAAATGAAAACCGTGAAATTAGGAATATTTTGGAAAAAAACAACAGAAACTTCCATAGTGGAGTGTATTTTATTAGATACTATGCACATACAAAGTTTGAGCACTTGTATTGTTTATTTCCAGAGATATTTCTAATTTCATGATTTTAATTTCGCACGTGTTGTGTAGACGACGTCACTAGTTATCTAATTTGAATGTTTGAAAAACGTGAATATTTCTTCAACGAGATGAATATTGAAAACGACCAACACTGATCATGCTCGTTTTATTTCAGCCTGTTTTGATGTTATCAAAAAACCGATTTTTTCATCGTACTGCCCCTTTAAATGATTTCCCTTTCTTAAGGTACAACTCAATTGGTTTAAAGGCCAGAGTCCAAAACAAATTACAAGAAACATTGAAAAGAAAGGGAGACGAGGCGATGGAGAAGGAGAAGGATAAAGAGAAGGAGGAACGGGAAAAAACATCCCGAGGAAGGTGCGGAAATCTAAAGCGCCCACGAAACCTCGAAAAAGTGCAGTTCGAAAACCGCCAAAACTTACAGACGACTCTTCTTCCTCGTTGGATGAAAAGGAGGGAAATCTAACTCCTCCTCGAACTTACGGTTTACTGGACCCACCAACTGCACCAAAAGTAATAGAAAGAAGCTCAATTGCACATTTAATTGTACAGCAACTGGTCCTGGCCCGATTTCTGGACCACATGCTCACCGTCGAAGGTGGACGGCGGGAGCCTAAGCCAGCCAAGGAGGCGCAGTGGCGAGTAGGCCGCCTTCTCTTTCAAGTAGATGAAACAATTAGTAACATTCATTTGGACAGAGGAGGCGATGGTTCATATAAGATCTACTTTTATCGAGGGGAATAGTCTCCTTCATAGGCAAAGGAAGGTGGGCACGCTCAGGGCCTACCTCACGGCTTTACTAACTTTTTATAATTTTTTGTTAACAAGTGCTTCTACTCTTTCAAAAGAATTGTATATCACTCAAGAAGACTACCAACTCGTCAAAGAATTCCAAGGAAGGGTTTCAAATTGGATGAAATATTTCACTGAATAATCCGCGAATCGGAGGACAGACGTCCATCGCCAGGATTTTGAACTCCTGTTAAAAAGTTCGCAAATTTGGAACTTAATTAGTTCGCCATTACAGAAGCAATTTGAGAAGAGATTCGAAGAGTTGAAGGACCCGGGATCAGAGTTTGTTCAATTACGTGACTATTTAATCACGATGCTTCTCGTACAAAGCGCACAGCGTCCTGGCGCTGTGTCCAACCTTACACTCCATGAGTTTGAGGCTGGAGAGTGGGAGGAGAGTACTGACGTTAGGCAGTACGTTAGGCAGTACGTTACGTTAACAAAACGCCACAAAACAGCAGGTTTGTGATACATCATGATTGTTTAAATTTCAATGGTATATCCCACATGCAATAAATATCAATATTTCTTTGGCAAAGGACAGATGATAAACAAATAGTGAAGCGTGCTGCGTAGGCAGTGTAGAAACAACATCCGAAATATAGTAAGGTTAGATATACTGCCGAAACAGAGAACGTAGGAGTCTAACGTTTCGAGCGAAGGCCCATCGTCAGAGAGAATCCGTACCTATGATTCAAATTGTTTTATTGAATAATAGGTACGGGACCGGCGAGCTTATCATGGGATGAGCGCACATACAAGTGTGCTGAAATTTATTTGGAAAAGTTGAGACCAACTGTCGCCAATGCTAATTCGTTTCTAAAACGGAATTACCAGAAAGAAGTGGAGCCTCTTTTCTTTCTCACGTTAAACGCCAACCCTGTTCCTTCATCACAGATTTCAAAGCGTATAACTAAAGTGGCGAAGTTGCTCGATCCTTCAATAAAGGGAACTGTGACCGGGAAGAGAATCCGTAAGTCCGCTGTGTCTCGGCACCGACAGTCTTCGGATTCTGGCGAGTCCAGCGGGCTTTCAAAAGACGAACTGGCTCGGCAAATGTCGCACTCGACATCGACGGCTAAGGGGCACTACGCTATGCGAGACCAAATTAAAGGTGATATTTATTAAGACTGCATAAATAACTCGGAATTGTGTGTATTTATATATTATTATTATACATCTTCATAGGTCATGCCAAAGCCTCTAATTTTCTGCGTCAAGTGGCCGCAACAACACCCGAAAGTTCTCCAAAGAAAGGTCAGTTAATTATAGTTATTAGAATTGTTTTACCTTGTTTTTGAAACTATGCAATTGTTGTTAAAAGCACAGTTCAATATGTTGTATTGATTTCTGTTTGTGTGTTTTCAGTATCGCCCAAGAAACTCCAAGCGCCAAAGAAAGGCGTGGCATGGAAGTCAACCCAACGAATAAGAATTTCTCCACAAAAAACCCCAGCATACACAACTTCCGAAGGAAATCCCAACTACCGTCCAGTGAGTTAATATTATCTACATGCTTGAAACTTGTCATGTAATAAAACGAAACCTGTTTTTAGACATGAACAAATAATTAAGACTGTGTGTATTTATACTCTTCCTTATTGACAATAGTTCAAAGTCGAACTTTTCAGTAGGTTGTTTACATAAAACGTTTCACGTTTGGACTATGCTTGTTTTTTAATCGTTTTTAACTTATTGTTTTTCATCGTGTTCTCATTGCTTTTTTTCTATTAGGATATCGTAATACAAGCCCACGGAAAACACCACCAAAGAAAAAGGCATACTATACTCAAAAGGTTGCAGCGGCCCTTCTGCAGGCGACAAGTGCGCTACATGGCGAAGAAAACATGAATGCTGAATCGGTGTATCTCTGCGTCAAAAACGACGAAAATTGTAAACGTCTGAAATTGTCTGAAACATATACTAAAACACAACTAAGGGATAAGGTTAAAAGATGCCTGATAAATATGGGGGGGAGATCGAAAAAACAATCAAAGAAACAAAACTAAACGTTGAAGTTGAAGTTAGGGGAGAAAGGTAAAAAAACAAACAATTGAACAAACCAACAAATTATAAAATATTTTTGAAATATTTCAGAATTGATAACGACCACGAAGGCTTAAAAAACTTTATTAATTAACAATGTTTCGGAGGTTATTTCCTCGATTAACGCAAGTTATTTCAGGTAGCCTGTACCGTATATTAATATTGATTATTAATATTAATGTAATTAAGTAATGTATGGTACCAATAAACATGTTGCTGTAGTTGTATTACTCCACATCAGGTTTAAACACATAAAAAGGTTGTTAATTAATAAAGTTTTATGAGCCTCCCTGGTCGTTATCATTTCTAAATTATTGCATTATGAGGCTTAGAGACAATTTATTGTTACATATTTTGATATTTTTAAAGTTGGGTTGGGAACGAAGATAAAGAAAAACAATTTAAAAAACAAACAAAAATCAGATCAAAGGGAAAATAGTTTAATTTATGTTAATAATATTTTTGAAGTTGGGTTACTAATAATATAAATTAAAAAACGAAAGTTCCAGCAATGACGACTTAACGTAATGTGTTTTTATCAACGAATCTTATTGAATTAAATATACTGAACAACATGAATCAATTAGAATTCGAAACTTCAAATGGGAACATATAAGAAGCTTCGATGGCATTTGGCACAATGAATGCAGTATGTCCTGATATGGGAAAAATAGGAAATGTTATTGCAGGAACAACGGGGAATCGCCTTCTGCAAAGAGAATTTAAAAATTCGTCTGGGAACATATAAAAAGCTTCGATGGCATTTGGCACAATAAAATAAATGAATAATATTGCATGATTAGTTTTATTTTGTGTTGTCTTCACGAATTGTATTGAATTAAGTGCACTGAACAAGCTGAACCAATTAGAATTCTAAAATTCAAACGGGAACATATAAGAAGAAGCTTCGATGGCATTTGGCACAACGAATTCAGGATTATGTCCTGATATGGGAAAAATAGGAAATGTTATTGCAGGAACAACGGGGAATCCCCTTCTGCAAAGAGAATTTTAAAATTCGTCTGGGAACATATGAAAAAATTCTATGGCATTTGGCACAAAGAGTCTTGCAAATTTTGTGCCAAAGGACACGGAGGTGGAGGCGAAAACATAAGTTACAGTGGTATTTGGCACAACGCTTAATTCATTTTGAACTTAATTCATTTCCTCCATGTTGAATTATTTTCCAAATTTTTCGTATCGAGTAACTTCTGGGCTTGTTTGTCTATCGTTTTGTGAAGACTGGACAGCTTTCGTGGGAAAATAAAGTTTTTATGGCTTTTCAAACTTTTTGTGCCAAATGCCAGGAATCTACAGATGTATGGATGGATGGGATGGATGGGATGGATGGATGGATAGTTTGGATATCCTGATGAAACACTCCTCCTCGTGTATGATATATTACATATATATATATATATATATATATTCATTCATCCCATCCATCCCATATATATATAATATATATATACTCTTCACCAGGTCAACCAAGCAGAGGTGAACGCCTAGATTTATAGTAATACATGTGAATAAATTACAATAATTATAAATAAGTACAATAAATTAAAAGAAATCTCGTTGATTAAGTCCTCTAGGAATAAAAGAATCAAGTTTATACGCCCAGAATCCCTCCCGTATGGTGGGCTCATTAACATTGGTTTTATCAATTATAAGTAACTGATAAATCAGAGAGCCCCTGGTGGTTTTCACTAAAGAAGTGTGCATATAAATGCTCACCGGCTATATCTCTCTGCCCTTTACCATATCTTATAAGGCTACTTTTATGGTTATTAAACCGCTTACAAAACGTAGTAATAGTACTTCCAACATATTGCTTTTTACATCTGGTACATGATATAAGGTATATATATATATATATATATATATATATATATATATATATATATATATATATATATAATATATATATATATATATATAATATATATATATATATATATATATATATATATATATATATATATATATATATATATATATATATATATATATATATCTTATATATATATATATATCAAAATAAATTGGACAATTATTATTGGTATTCTTAATTCATAGCTGTACCACAAGTCAAAATGTGAAAATAATACCCACCGTATATCAACCAAAATCGACCAACATTTAAATTTTTTTTACTGTTGCCATGGTAACATTAATTTGCACTCTCCAGAGGGTGATTAACGATTTAATTTGTACTACTCTCAACCAATCAGAATGCATTAATTTTGTCATGCATCTTTAAAAATGCCAACAATTGGAAATATTAATTATTTTATAATGACTATATTTAAATAATTAACTATAAATATTAACACTTACTAATATAATATTTAATAGTTTCAATAAATAATAGAAAACTGCATGTAATAATAAATTATAATAGTTACATTTATTAATAATAGCAAATATTGATATTTATTTTTAATAATCAAAAATAAGTATAAAATTATTGTATTTAGCATATCATATGTACATATGTTAATTTTTAAGAGAAAAACAAACATGAGAATTTGCACAATATATCATAATGGCTAGTGCTGTACTGCTATATACTTTTTCACAATTTTATAACATGTATATACAAAAATGTTTTCAATAATACCTAATTAACATAACATTTTCATTCTGCCCTCATCCCTTTTACAACATGCCACTGCTCTGTACAATGTTATCATTGACATAATCAGAGTGGTGCAGAATTTACATACAAGGATGTACATGTATGGCATTCCATATTCTAAAGTTATATTTGCAGATAGTCACTGTCAATGAGGTACACAATAGTCCACTACTTGGTTTATACTATTACTTTATAGCAATGTTACTAGGTATAGTATAATATCTTATGATGATGACTATCCAGACAATAAAAAAAATTCAATTTTGGTACATTAAATGAAATTGCTTTTAATGTTTATCCTTTTTCAGACAGACAGTCCCTCAGTCTTTGCACCAGTTTCAATGGGTGAAATACTTAATGACAGAAGAAGCTTATTTGAATAATAACAGCAATTGCACTGGAGACAACAACGATGAGTCGATAAATACAGACTTGCTCCGGGCTCTGATTGGTTGCTCCGAAACAATGAAATCTTTACGCGCCCACGGTATGATGACCCGCACTTGTAAACAAACGATCTCGCTCGACGCGCGATCAATATTTGTATACATTTCTCCTTCTTCTTTCGAATCACTGCAATTTTTGGGATTATTTTGATTGTTACAAGAATGAACAACAGCAAAACGGTGAGATTCTTATTCGTATTATGGAAAACTTACCATTAGTCTGTATTTAATATCTTCTTTATTACATAAACATCGCGCGTCAGATGCAACTAGAAAACTCGGAAAGCGCGTGCACGTGGTGTATAAATATTATACCCAATAAAATATGAAAAGTATATACCCTAGTATGTGAAACGTATATACCCTAGAGGATTCCATAACTTTTTCCCGAACCCATGAACAAGTAAATCCCCAAATGATTATAATTTAATATAATTGAAATAAATCTGAAGGATACACCCCTGAAAAATTTGATAGATTTACAGTATGCCCACCCGTATAAATGATATATATTTTTTCATTACATGCAGTCAAATCCCTATTTATAATAGATTGTTTTATAATAGATTGGACCTCAGATAGGTGTTCGCTTAAATGGGGTTTATGTTAATAGGGGTTCGACTGTATCAATTGGAAAATCCTTTCCAGTCTTGGCAAAATTGATCGCGTGGGGGCGCAAAGAAATCATTGTTTCGGAGCAACCAATCAGAGCCCGGAGCAAGTCTGTATTTATCGATTCGTCAACAACAGATGTCAACCACTTGCTGCACCTATAAACAGTTATCCGACCACAAATCTTAAAGACTTCAAATGATGCCTAAAATTAGGCTACACATTTTTTCCCTTATTACCGTTAATAAGGTAATAAGGGTTTGCGTGGAAATGTGCTAGAATAAAGCATTGTTGAACGCATGTTGAACGAAAATTTGAACATGTTCAAATTTCGTTCAATACCATTCAACAACGTTCAACATCATTCAACAACGTTCAACGCTTTCAACATGTTGAATCCCGGTTGAATTCAACAATTTGAACGATGTTGAATGAAATGTTGAAAGCGTTTGGCCAGGCCTTTAGACTCTCAGTTTTCCCTTATTGAACGGAAAGCGATGAACACTTCAAATTCCTCACTAATAGATTGCATAATAATATATATAGCATAATAATATATAGCGTAATATAATAGCAATAGAGTAATGATAATAGGGTAATAAGGTAATAACAGCATTACATAACACATGTAGCATACTATAATAGCAATAGAGTAATGGTAATAGGTAATAAGGTAATAACAGCATTACATATAACACATGTAGCATAATATAATAGCAATAGAGTAATGGTAATAAGGTAATAAGGTAATAACAGCATTATATAACACATGTAGCATAATATATAGCAATAGAGTACACATGTAGCATAATATAAAGCAACATGGTACTGGTAATAGGTAATAAGGTAATAGCATAATATAATTGCAATAGAGTACTGATCACATCGATCATTTACTGAAGAAATTTATGGCATAGAATGTAAACAATCACGATAATGTGAGATGAGGGGAAAAGCACTGATTTAAATCGCGTACAACCTTCAGAAAAGTCACAAAAAATCATTAAAAAATCATATGAACAAACGAAATCACGATAAATCGAAAGATAGGTACGCGCTGCGTACATGTGAATAGTGGTACTGTATTTGTACTGTATACCAACTGCCCAATATATATAAGATATATATAAGTATATATATAAGATAAACAACGTCACAGTTTTGAAACTACTTCTTACCTTGTATTAATTCCTCAGCAATTCCTTTAGAAAATACAGCTGCCAGTAAATCATGATGTTTTCCCAATTTGTGGCTATTTTGGCTAACTCTTGATTTCGTTTTGTTATCATGAAAAATCCTTCATAAAAGCACTTAGTTTATATTGATTGGAAAAATATTTGATATTTTAGATGCAATTATATATGAACTATTTAGTGGTAACAAATAATAATAAGAAAATTTGACACCAATGAGAATTGACAAACATTTCTGCGATATAAGAATGTCCGCATTCTCTCTTGTTACATGTTTTTTTTTGAAGCCGCAAGAACGAGAAACGTACGATACTTCAATTTCTCGAAATTTGTTTTTTTCTTCTGTTCTTTCATATATGCTGCAGAGCTGGTGGAGGAAATAAATAATTGGGAAAAAAGTGGGGTCACTGAGTGTCTTCGTGAGGTACAGAAGGTTAACTTTTTCCTGTCCGAATTGGTCTTTACCATTTTATTCTGGCTCACACCGGACGATTTTATCACCTCTGGGGAAGCCCTCGGACAGGAATGAGTTATAAACTATCTCTTTAAAGCTTGAACATTGAGCGTTTCCCTATCATTTCATCTATATACAAAACTACGCAACAGAAACCGTTGCAAAAAGGAAAGATTTGCAAAGTAATAAATTAACACTTTTAAAAAATCAAAACAGTCATCGAGGGAGCAGCCAAAATGCAAAGACGAGATTCACTTTAGTTTTTTCCTTTATTCCCCTGGCGATCAATGGCGATCTTCTCGACTACATGGCGATCGTGTCGAATATTTGGCGATCAGTGGGCGATAAGCTGTAATGGCTCCCGATGACAGGTCAGCGGTAGTCACAAAAATATCAGGAAAAATCACAGAAAAATAAAAGAAATCAAAGGGAAAATTGAAAATTACAGATAAATAAAAAAAAATATCAATAAAATCAAAAAAATCATTGAGAGTTTGAACTAATCAAAAAAAAATATATAAAAAAATCAAGCTAAATAAAAAAAGATCTCGTAAGAAAATACAACAAATCGTGTTAGCTGGTAGAGTAAATCGAGTTGCTGTTTAATGCCATCTTTTGCCACATAAACCCCGAATGGATATGTTATCCATATATTATGGTTATTCCGATTTCTCCCGCCCCTTACCCCACGAAACAGTCATGAAAACCCACGAGCAACAAAATTCTCTACCGCCCGGGCAGCTCTGGTTCACGTTTAAAAAATGTAAAAAAAATCACACAAAAAAATTAAAAATCACAAAAATCTCGCGAAAAAATCATGAAAAAAGTCACATGATCTTTTTATCAAAAAACAAACCTCGTACACTTTTTAGGAGTGCTTTGCCCCCCGATATGAGTAATATACTACTATAAGAAAACGTCTTCACTTTATGCTATTGCGTACTAAATTGCTAAATATTAAAAGCAAACTGTTTCGGTCTTTATTGGTCAATAAGAAAAACACATCCACAAATAAACCTTGGCGCAATATCCCAGTGTATTATGTTACTTTAAACCGTGCTTTGCTGCCCTATAAAACATAGTCAAGCGTTTTCGCCAGCGCACAGACTTTGGGGATTGGGTAAAAAATCTGAACACATGCAAGTACACTGCAGAAAGTCGAAAGGAATGTTTAAAATTAAAATGTTTAAACGCTATTCTGATTGATAATAAGACGTTTTACGTTTTTCACGGAGCATGGTGTTTCCTCTGGTCCGAACCCGCTTATGCAATACCGACCATACTTTGCACCCGACTTATAATAATTTAAATGTGATATACAGTCCGTTCTGCGCATGTACGAAACTAATGTTTACATCTAAATTTACAAAAAAATTACTAATACCTTATTCAAGATTGTAAGCTTTTCTTGGTTCCCATTCATTACTTGTACCCAAAACAAAACATTTTCAGGAGAAATAGAAGAAATCCGAGGAGATATCCTCGCCGAATCGCTTGGTTTTCTGCCATGTTGTTCCTAACGGTTTACATTGAGCTGACTACTTCATGTAATTATCTACGAATGTCATGTTTTGGGGACCACATTGCGGTTATGCGCAGAACGGACTGTACGTCACCTTTAAATATAAGGACTATTAAACCGCGGCTATCAGAAAATGATCGAAGTTTCCATTACACATGACACAAATGGTAGTTTAGTCTTCAGTTCAAGAGTTGTCGCGATAACAATGGCTACACCTTCTCCTAGAAAATCACTATCTGTTCGTTGTGATAACAATGGGCGTCGTTCCATCCACGTCAAACATGGTCAAAATAAGTATCAGTCTCTATCCAACTTTTACTTTAAAATTGAATGTTTTGTGGTGTTCAGTGATCATCTATCCCGGTATAATGGATATCTCCTGGATGTCAAACGGATAGATGGAGTCAAAATGTACGTATAAGTATTCTATTATATGTAGAATTTTTACCCTAATGATTTGTAAACCATTGCATACACTAAAACGTTTGTCTTTATGTTGCTACAGGGAGTGCTTTGTCATATGCGACGAAATGACCAAGGCTAAACATTTTAGGAACGCAATAAAGAGGATGTTTTCTTGCCGAGGTGGTATTCTTTGGCAGAGTATCCAGGATAACCAACTCTTTACCTTTCTGATGAAAGCAACAGAAGAGTTTTGGGGGGCAAAAACAAACGGGATTCACCAAACGAAGAAGGCAGCTCTGGTAATCGGAAGGCAAGAGAGAACCGATTCCGGATTGGTGACATACGTGTTGAACGAGAACGTCCAGGTATGTGAACCAGTGTTTAATTTAATTTAATTTAATTTAATTTAATTTAATTTAATTTAATTTAATTTAATTTAATTTAATTTAATTTAATTTAATTTAATTTAATTTCATTTCATTTGAGACGTTTATCCCTTTAATTCAGTATTCACGATAAGTATGTGAGATATGCTCATTTTATTAGTGGTTAGAAGATCGACAATGACATAACGCATTAGCGCGTGAACTTTGCCTGTCAGACAGCCTGTGTGTATGTCTATCGGATGTTTCCGACAATCGGCACAAAGTCTAGTCTCCACAAAGTCTGGTGCGTTTTATTCTTTCTATGGCTCAAATACCTATACAGCTATACTGAACTAGGGCTGTCACAATGCCATTTTTCTAAAGACGGGATATATCGGTAATTATAGTTTTATTATTTTAACCGCCTCATTCAGTGAAAACTTTATTTGACCAGGTTCTCAGTTTGAAAATGCTAAGAGTTTGCCACAGACGTGTGAGAGACCGCAGTTCACACTTTCCGTGCAATCCTTTTTTTAAGGTCTCGGGAAAATATGAAATGACTGAACGTATGATCTACCCCAAGTCAAGGTTATTTTTAATGCTTGAATCAAGTTCTTTGTTGTAAATTAAGGGCGTTGTACTGTTTATTTTTGTTAGCTATCACATTTCACTTATCCCACGGTAATAAATGATGACGGGTATACGGTAAATGATGTTGAAAACGCTCACGTTAACCGCGTGCGTTCATTCAACTTCTCAGGTTTTCATAGAAATATAATTGCGAAAATTCAAATTTCAAAACGCTAACATTTTATTCAATGAAGATATTTCAATTTTCTTTTTTGTTTTAGAGTCCACATAACATGTTGTTTTTTAAGCAGTCATCAAACATGCAAAAATATTAAAACAAAATTTTCGCGCCAAACATGTCTTTTTCCCGCGAAAAATACCAAAAATCGAAAAAAACAAAAAACATACAATTTGTAGGATTATGGATGTCTTTTAGGCCGGTTTATAGAGCTAGCGTGCTATGAGCGTAGCGAACTAATTATTTGCCTAATTGGTTCAGTCAAGCACGCTGTATAAATCAATTTGGCTCGCTCTTTGAATTAGGTCCGCTCTTAACCGTGCGGCTTGCTCGTCGGAGGCGTGCGGAACGCTCTTAGCACGGTGGTGATTTATACGATCGTGCCAACACCGTACCTAAATAAGCGATGATTGAATATAATTTATTATAATCCATAATTTAATTTTAGCGTTCTGATAAATTTGGTTCGTTCAAAATTTTTCATGTATAAATCGCATAGCGTTCTATCAGCGTGCCAAGACGTATCCAAGACCGCACCAATTAATTAATTAGTTCGGTGCGCTCATAGCACCTGTATAAACCAGGCTGGCCTATAGTGCAAAAGTTGAGTCTAACCAAAGTAAAACCTGAGGATTTGAACGCACAGTTAATGTGAGCGTTTTCATCATCATTTATGCCCATCGTGAATGGAACAATAACTAGTTTAACATGATTTGTGAAATAACAACTGTGAGACAGCAAATAGTGAGATAACTATGAAACTTAGCAAACTCGGAAGGGGATAGAGTGGAAAAGCTTTGTATATTGATCTTACTATAGAAGAGTTATTAATTGTCGACGAGGTAATTTTGACTGAACTCATACTTGACCCGTGTCAATATAGGGGAGTTGACCCGTGTCAATAGGGGAGTTCAAGGTTTATTTCGCCATATTGCAAGGGGTGCAAAACCATTGGGGCAAGCACGCGGCCATGCCTATTTATCCTTGTTAAAATCATGGCGAAACTTGCGAAGCAAGAAGGATATCGCTTCGGTTTTTGTCCAAATTCGTCTTTAATCGTCGTTTGGATCGCTTTTCTGTGGGCTAATATGTTCGTTCTTTGATTTTAGACCATTATCGCTGATAACCAACGCGTAGAATAATACGAAAGTTTCCTCAACTGAGGGGTGGCTGCGCTGTTATAACGGGCACGACTGAGTGACGACTTCAGCAACGCAAAGTAAAACTTTAGCTCCAACTCTCTTGTAAATCACTCGAACTTCAAGCGTATATAGTAACGTAAGTAACCAGAGGTTCATCTTCGTCATCTGAAGTCTGAAATATCCTCTTTCTCGTGTATTATGTATATCTCCTTGCAGGAAAGGGATACGTTTCGGGTTACGCGTGTTTACTTCTAATATGTACACGTTATTAACTGGCATATACATTATACAGGGCAAAATATAGTTAAATTCAGTTGAAGTCTAGATCTAACTATTAAGTATAAAGATAGAATCGTACATATTGATTGTATTTTTGTCGAATTAAACGTGGAATTATTTTGAAGAACGAAGAAATTTTATTTGGGAAATTTGACACCATTGGCATTACAAGCGGAAAATACGGATATTCTAGACAAATGTTTGCTTACGCCAAGTTTCTGCCGAAATCTGGTGATTTGGCCGCTTATTAAGAACCAAAATTTTAAGATAATACCTCTTCACCCAACATTCTGGACTGCGTTTGTTGTTATCGCAGTATCTCACTATACAGCGAGGCGTTTTGTCTCTGCTAAAATCGACAAACAACCACGTCCCGTGTCTGCCACAATGGCGCAGCTACCCCTCCGTGGCTCAGTTGAGAAACTTTCGTATTATAGCGTTTCTACGCGTTGCATGGTTATCAGCGATAATTGTCTAAAATCAAAGAACAAACATACCAGCTCACAGGAAAGTGATCCAAACAACGATTAAACACGAATTCGTCAAAAACCGAAGCGATATCCTTCTTGCTTCGCAAGTTTCACCATGATTTTAACAAGGATAAATAGGCACGGCCGCGCGCTCGCCCCAATGGTTTTGCACCCCTTGCAATATGGCGAAATAAACCTTGAACTCCCCTATTAGGAGTTGAGATATGCAACCAGCAGTATATAGCATGCAATAAATCCTTGCGGTTTGAGAGGATTCAACAAATCAGTATATATATAATTAAATTTTTCATTGGATTAATATGTAGCTAATAAATTTATACCCCGCTTACATTGGTGAACATATACTGATTATACATACGGTACTGGAAGCTTATCCGTTCACGCTATATTCATGGATATCTGCTGAAAAAGTACGTTTACGCCGTTCACAAGTAGAAGCGAAGCATAACCGACGTGTTTTTTTTAAATTCTACTTTTGGGAGCATTTTCGAAAATGCGTTTACGATGACCATTTTAATCGTCCAATACGCGTGGACAGTAGCCTTATTAAACGCATTAAAAGCTATGCGTTTACGACGTATGTGTGGACGGGCCATGTTTTCATTATATACCCGCGAGAAGCAATTGTGTAAAGGCTCAATTCTCTATACATGATACGATTGTTATCTCGACAAATGTTGTCTATACACAGACAATTATTTATCTTTCCAAAATTGATTTTTAGCTCAACGGCGAAGGTGAAATAATACCCAAAGAAGAACAAAAATTTGTTTATATGGTTCCGTACCTAAAGAGTATGAATAGTGCATTGACTGACAAGAGTATCAAGGAATTTGTGTGTTGCTCTCCTATCGCCTTTGAGATCCCATTAAAGACTTTTTGTTGGGCAGACTTCATCCTCAAGGCAAAAAAAAATTTTTGTGAAAATTTCTTTGCGTTCCTAATGTTTCTTGCTGGTGGAATTTCCGCATTTCATTATCACAGTGTCCTGAATGTTATCGGTACAGTAAGTTTTGTGGAAAAATATAACTCTAATTAATTATATGACTGAGCTTGTTTTTGGGTCAAATGGCGCACGTGGCTGCTTGCTGAGATGTTGCAAAAAGGCTCTCGGCAATGTGGGATGGGCATTACTGTTCATGCTGGCCAGCACAATGTTGTTCATGCTGGCCAGCACAACTTTGTTCATGCTGGTCAGCACAACATTGTTTCTCCTGTAAGCATTTTTAATAATAATCTTTAAGTTTTGGCGGGAAAATTACTGAGTTGATTTGAATGAAAACAAGACGAAAAAAAAAGCGCTGAAAATTAATAAGCGTGAATCGACACGAACATGCAAGCTCAAAATTGGTAACGGCAACATCTGAAGCCCATAGAGCTAAAGACAGATAAGAAAACAAACTAAAAGCCATATAAGAAATGACTTATTAACCTCGTTTGCTTGGGCTGTACGGGAAAGTATTTGCCCTCGGCTTAAAGTAACTAAGTCGTCAACAGCTCGAATATACACGGTCCATTTTTGGACCGATTTGTTCGCGATTTATTCAATTAAGGCGCGGCTTACATTATCCGCGGCTTTATATTTTCTGCTGTATAAATGGTCCTATCGTTTCCTATCCTAAATCTGTTAGTGTTTTTATTTATGAGTACACATTTAGCAATTAGCACTGCATTCATATATACTGTAACATTGTGAAGAGTTGACGTTGTGATCATGAAATTGTGTCGCTGAAAAATATGAATTGTAGCCACTATATTTTACGTCAAGAATAACTTGTGCATTATCTTGCAAAGTGAAATTGTTCTATTTTTACTGATAAAAAAAATCATTGCTTTTGTCCTTTTCAGTTTCTTTTGTGAAACGAAATCGTTGTCCAGTGCACCTGCCACTAGAATCTCCTTAACATTCATTGCGTTATAAGTTAGAGTCATTTGCAACACACTTTTCACCCAAATCTTCGGGAGTTCATTCCGAAGTACGCAAGTTCGTTGGGAAGTTCGATGTTCGTTTCGAAATACGCATTTGATGGATTGCTTGGTTCCTAACAGCCAATCAAATGCGTAGTTCAAAATGAACTTCGGACTTCTCAACGAACTTTCAAACTTTGGAACGAACTCCCGAAGATTTAATTCGGTGAACAGTATGTTGCAAATTATTGTAATGCCAGTAATTACTTCCAAATATGAACTATTTTCTAAATAGGATCTTGTTGTGTGGCAATGGCAAAAAGTGGTGGTTTAGAGTTCCCAGAAATAACATTTGTTTTAACAGTGAACTTCTCTCTAGATGATGATATGAGGTAGGTGTTTTTTTATCAAGCTAAATATGCACAAGCAAGAAATGATAAGTTTTGGAATGAATTACAATGAAAGGGCTGAAGCCCTTTTTTTAGTCACTGCCAAAACGGGATTGCAACTCGCTGCGAGTACTTGCATGCATGTGCTTGTTTTTATGTGAGATAAAATCCAGTTTTTTATCACTGGAAAGAGGAACAATTGAGAAGCTCAAAGGGCTAGCTATTCACACTTGTAAAAAGTCCAGTTATTTTTGGTGGGTCAGGAATATTTGCCCGAAAAATTAAAAGTCAAATATTGATATTTAGACCGTATTTTTTGGTCATAGTTTAAAGTATGAATTTTTCTTGAGTATTTAACAGCAATACATAATGTAATTAGCCAAAATTTTCAGCGAAAAGTGCCCGAATTTCTGGTTTTGTTTTTTCTTGCACCTCATAGGTCCTTCGAACGAACCGCCCCAATATGGTTTGAGAAAATTGTGGACAGTTTAATTGACTTTTTGGAACAAAAACAGATCACGTTTGGAACAACAACTACGGCGTGTATTCCAGATGTCATAGGATGGCTTCTGACATGAATCATCTGAATGTTACTGAACAGGTTCGGTTTTTCAGTGAGAGGTTGCTGGGATTGCCAAGTCGTCTGGCTAGCATTTACTCGGTTTACCGGTTTTTTTTGCTGAGAAAGTGAGTGTTCTGTTCTTGCAATAAGTAATTATGAACACACATACACATATCAACATTTTGTCGCATTCTCATGTTCTTTATCTAGATTGCTGACTTAGTTGCTGACCCATCAGTCTTGAGCATCATTGAACTGGACAGTTACATTGATATGAAATTTGTTCCATATATTAAGCATTTCTATGGAAGTTCACAAAAGGTCGATGAAAGTCTGGAAAGTTTCCTCAAACGCTTTGTGGATGTCACCAAATCATCAACGACAATTACAGCAGCAGAGGTAAGTAAAGATGCAAGTATAAAGTGTGTATTATTCATGTACAAAATATTGCAACAGAGCAATAAATAGAAAAGTGATTATATATATATATATATATATATATATATATATATATATATATATATATATATATATATAGTTCAATCTACAGACACGGTGTTTCGCTGTACAACACCTCATCAGTGTAGCTTGGAACAATCTGAATGAATTTCATCAATTACTTATACACATGCGATTGTCGGTGACAACCGCATGTGGGACAGCATCGGTGAAGTACATTCAGATAGCGTGAATATATTCAGATAGCGTGAATATATATATATATATATATATATATATATATATATATATATATATATATATATATAAATAATCACTTTTCTCAGGACAGACGCATGGACACGTCAGATCACGTCAGCTGAACAACAACCTTTTTAATTTTTGTATTGTATAAAACAAATAGATTCCCTTTTTTTCTTGTCTGTTCAGTTATAGATGCACAGAGGACGTCACAACGCGGTAAGATTATCAGTGACCCACTCGACTGCATCTCGTGGGCCACTTTTTTGTTCTTGCCACGTTGTGACGTCATCTGTGCATCTATAACTGAACAGACAACGGCAAAATGGAATCTATTTGTTAATTATATATATATATATAATATATATATATATATATATATATATATATATATATATATATATATATGCAACGCTCACTACCCTTTTGAAAGTTTGAGCACTCTGGGCCCATGCGCACTTCACGCTATCTGAATGTACCTCACCGATGCTGTCCCACATGCGGTTGTCACCGACAATCGCATGTGTATAAGTAATTGATGAAATTCATTCAGATTGTTCCAAGCTACACTGATGAGCTGTTGTACAGCGAAACACCGTGTCTGTAGATTGAACTATGTACGCTCCTTCACTTCGGTGTTGTTGAGCACTCTGTGAAGTTGCCGTGGGTACCTATTAGCGATAATGCAACGCTCACTACCCTTGTGGAAGTTTGAGCACTCTGGGCCCATGCGCACTTCACGCTATCTGAATGTACTTCACCGATGCTGTCCCACATGCGGTTGTCACCGACAATCGCATGTGTATAAGTAATTGATGAAATTCATTCAGATTGTTCCAAGCTACACTGATGAGCTGTTGTACAGCGAAACACCGTGTCTGTAGATTGAACTATGTACGCTCCTTCACTTCGGTGTTGTTGAGCACTCTGTGAAGTTGCCGTGGGTACCTAATAGCGATAATGCAACGCTCACTACCCTTGTGAAAGTTTGAGCACTCTGGGCCCATGCGCACTTCACGCTATCTGAATGTACTTCACCGATGCTGTCCCACATGCGGTTGTCACCGACAATCGCATGTGTATAAGTAATTGATGAAATTCATTCAGATTGTTCCAAGCTACACTGATGAGCTGTTGTACAGCGAAACACCGTGTCTGTAGATCGAACTATGTACGCTCCTTCACTTCGGTGTTGTTGAGCACTCTGTGAAGTTGCCGTGGGTACCTATTAGCGATAATGCAACGCTCACTACCCTTGTGGAAGTTTGAGCACTCTGGGCCCATGCGCACTTCACGCTATCTGAATGTACTTCACCGATGCTGTCCCACATGCGGTTGTCACCGACAATCGCATGTGTATAAGTAATTGATGAAATTCATTCAGATTGTTCCAAGCTACACTGATGAGCTGTTGTACAGCGAAACACCGTGTCTGTAGATTGAACTATGTACGCTCCTTCACTTCGGTGTTGTTGAGCACTCTGTGAAGTTGCCGTGGGTACCTATTAGCGATAATGCAACGCTCACTACCCTTGTGGAAGTTTGAGCACTCTGGGCCCATGCGCACTTCACGCTATCTGAATGTACTTCACCGATGCTGTCCCACATGCGGTTGTCACCGACAATCGCATGTGTATAAGTAATTGATGAAATTCATTCAGATTGTTCCAAGCTACACTGATGAGCTGTTGTACAGCGAAACACCGTGTCTGTAGATTGAACTATATATATATATATATATATATATATATATATAGCATTCAAAGAAACCAGCTCTTGTCAAGTTTATCAACATCATATATTATCATATATATCAAATAAAAATAATAAACTTTATTACATCTTTTATGTATATATATATATGTATATATTGATGTATGTACAGTATATGTATTATTTTATTGCTCTTTTAGGCTCTCAAGATAAATGTGGTACTGAAACTTCACACCTACAAGTTATGTTTCCACTCGTATCTGTTGATATTCTCCAGTCAGTACTTCAGACTAGTGGCAATATGGAAGATGCAGTTGATAAGCTACTTAATTTAAGTATACAGTGCTACCCTTTCATTTTCATGTACTCTTACAGGTAGTTGGAAGACTGAGAAAAAAATGCAATTTAGTTTACAGTAAATTGCATATTTTTTTCCTCAAAAGTCTATTTTGCCGCCCCCTCCTAAAGAATTTCTACCTGCACATTCCTCAAATTTATGAATTTAAATGAGTGTGATGCTCGCCACGTAGGTAGAACTTCCCAAAGATCGGTCGACATAATAAAACATGTTCCTTCTACTATTCGCAATAAATCACTTTCTGATCGACAGCAACTTAAAAGACAATGGCGCAATGACTCGATTGTCAGTTACGATTCAACTGTGCCGTATCCTATTCAGACAATAAATTTAAAATTCTTCACAAATATATGTCGCTCATGATCCAATATTGTGCCGACAGAAATATTTTGTTTTTAGCATGTCTTTATTTTAGGCGTCATTCCGCTAATTGGGATGTATTATAAATACTCGCTCTATTTTTTTCAGGTTATCAGCAGCACTTGATAAGTTGTCTGCCGAAATGCATTGTGCTTCTTTTTAATACTACTAAATTAAGTAAAACTAAACTAACTTAACCTTATTCATACTGGGTAACTCTATCAGTTATATCTAAATTGTTATCCTCAGAGGTACAGAAAAGGCCTACCCTCACTGGTCCAGTGTTACTACATGAGGAAACCGGAGTACCCGGAGGAAACCTGTTGTGTTTGGTGGAGTCAAACTGGAAGCACTCTTCTCACATGTGGCCAAGGTGAATTTTTTTAATCAGGTAACTGTACCGTACAGAAATCGGACCCGGGTCGCAGAGGTGAAAGCCACGTGCACTAACCACTGTGCCACCATTTTAAAATATTTTTCATTCTGACTCCTTTTTTTATTCTGAATCTTCGAAACTTCCAACAGTTCTTTTCAGAACTTTCCAACATTCCCATTCACCATGGTAAATTAATTGTTAAAAGCTATATTTAAGTTTGTCACCAGCACGACAAAATCATTATTTTATGTTCTTGTTTATTGTTAGACTCTTTGACGTATCTTCTTCAGCATCATCCAATGAGAAAACCTATAAAGTTCCAGAAACTCTGGCCAGTCTTTTGAAGCAGATAGCTCCCAAAAGTAGTGTCATGAAAAGTGTTACTGTTAATCGCGATTGGCTTTTAACTGACAGTATTTGCATTTAAGACTGCTAAGTTTGACTTTGATCAGCCATTTCGCATAACTTTTGAGAACGAATCCGGAATTGATGGAGGAGGCCCAAAAATGGAATATTTCCCTCTGCTTTTAAAGGAACTTGTGTCACACCATCAGCTCCAATGAGCTTTGTTTGAAGGACAGGATAACAGGCTTTTGCCAATGCACAACACCGATGCTCTTCGAGCTGGACTCTTTAAGGTGGCTGGTCAAATGATTGCATCATCTATAATCAATGGGTGTCCCGGGTTTCCCTGTTTTGCTCCACCTATATATACATATCTTGTCACAGGGTCACTGGATAAAGCTATCGAAGTTGCTGTATGTAGTAGATGATATCCCTGACTTGGAAGTGAGAGAAGCACTTAATGAGGTTTGTATGTCAGCATGCTGTATTACAGTTTGTATACAATAGTGTTGTAATTACTATAAAACATACCATCACTTGTACAGTATTACTATATGCTAGAGTTACATATGGTTACAAGGAGTTATTTAGTGTTACAGGTTATTCATGTCAGGAGATATACAGTACTATACTATAGTGTATGTGCAGTAAATTTGTAACACCCCCCCCCCCCCCCCCCCCCCCCCCCCCCACACACACACACACACACACACACACAGACACACACACACAATATGTCTCAAATTTGTATCGTACAGTACAATAATATTCAAGACACTTCTAATAAAGCGTTTTTGTACTTATGTAGTGCTTTAACTATTTATCAAATACAATAAATTCTTTCCTGACCTGATTAATATCAAAAACAGTCTGTAGAATTTGTGACCAATTATATGCAACATCTTCGTTTCGTTATCTTTTAATAAGATTAATTAATTTTTAAAGAACTTGTTTTTCTGAAAATGAACTGCAAATGGTTTAATTTTGGACCATCTGCCTTCCAGGAGGTAGTTTCAATAATAAAACACAATCGCAAAAATCGAACTGTTTTATCGGTTCACAATATCTCCTAACTGTTTCGCTCTCATACAAGATAGACAACTCTCCATGATCACTTAATAGTTTTATTCTGGTTAACACCCGGTTATTTTATTTAGCACTGTGAAATGTATTGGCTACAGGTATAAAGGGTTAACCAAATTGTGTGCTTCATGCCGTAAAAATGACAGTTTCGAATAAATTATAATATCTACTTGAAGGAACTCTTGATTACGATACATTGGCTTTTACAACTCTTTCATATATTACCTTATTAATTTTACATTGTATGTTTTTCTAAGACATTTTTTAGTTAAATAGTAGTTTATTTTAAATTGAATGTTGCAGTCCGTAGGATCGACCAAGAGAGCAACGCCTTTATTGCAAGGGGGAAAAAGCAGTTGTAACCACGATAACACTACTAAGACTAGAGACTTTGCTCTACGGCGCGGACTTCAAAAGCAAAAAAAGAGAATGAATAACTTGTAGTCGCAAGAGTATTTTCAATACCATCCTCGTTCTGTAAACAACGCCACTCTCAGCATACATTTTCACGTCTTTAGGACGACGTGAGCACGCTGAGAGCAGTGGAAGATTCCGGAATTTGATGAAATTACTATGTCGAACAACCTTAAGTTCAGACAAAGGCTTCTTTTAAATGCTTCAATTCACATTGTATTTTAACGTTTTGGCTTGCCGCGTCGTAGATCCTAAAGTAATTACCCCTGGCACTTATCGCATACTCTCTGGACAAAAAAATTGCTGAAATGGAATAACAATCATGGATTTTGCCGTGCTACAAGATTAATTCTTAAAGGTCTAACTTTGACTGGCTACTAGTTTACTTGCAGCAAAAATAAATTCCAAATACTGGTATACTTTTTAGCTACACTCACTGAAACAATGCTTTATTTTATAAATATATTTCATGTCATTTTATTTAATCTTGAAGATTTTGAAAATGTGCCACCTGAGCTCAATGTGATTCTAATTCATGCAGGATTCACAAAATTGCTGACAAAAGACAACAAAGGAAGTGCAATAATTAGTTTTATGATGAACAGTATCATCTCCAGTAGGAAAGCTGAACTTCATCAGTTTGTACAAGGATTGGACCGAGTACTGAAAGAGGCTCGAAACATTACAGAAGTTTGTAAGCCTTAGTTTTTCCATGTGTTTGTTGTAGACAAACAAACTGCTGAGAAATTTGAGGATCTCCTTCATGTATATGACTTGGAAGATAACCGGAAGGATTATCTACACAAGTACATTGGTAGCAAAGGTATTTTCTTCTTGTTGTTGCTTACTGTACATACTCTAATATGACAGATGACGTTAAAACATTTTAAATGCAAATGCCCATATGATCTATTGTACCCTGGTTCCAGAGGATTGTTGCAGGAGGAAAGGGGAGTGAGAAAAAACCTCTAGTTGAAGTGGCAGTTGATTAATCAGGATGCAACAATAAATTTCAACTAGGGTCCATCTGGTTTTCTTATTGGACGAATACCAATAGCATACTTTGATTGGTTACTAAAAATACTAAGGGAGTAGAGACAGGCAACACACCAGGCACGGAGCAACAAACATGAGCGAGTCTTGGTGTTTGCAAATTGTTTGAAAAGTTCATACAATATGTGAAATATATCAGGATGTTTAATTTTATATGTTAAGTATAAGTTAGTCACCAAACCCAACGTAGTTCAAGATCACAGACGTTCTCTAAGAAAACTGAGATACTGAATTCGTTATCACAGAGGTTGTCTAAAAAACACTTCAGTCGCGATGATAAATCCTTTATCACATTCGTGACCATTGATTAACCCCTTATTTCCCTAATATATATTAGCCTGGGGCATCCACTTGATTTATGCGTGGTTGGGAGTAATTATAATAAATAGACAACCGCGGTGCATCAAAGAAAACCGAGCTGTTCGTTAACTAACTATGGATAATGATATATGCTTCTACAGGTGAAGATGAACTGGCAAAGTTTCTCTCCTTTTGCACTGGGTTTAGTTGCATTGCGCCTTTGGGATTCACCTTATAATCTACGAACACTGTAACTTCAACAGAAAGTGTCTCGCCGAATGCAAACACTTGCCCTATGGAGTTAGAGCTTCCAAATAAAGTTTCAAGTTTTGAAGAATTCTGTCGGCAAATGGACTTGGCCTTAGACTTACAGTCTACTGGGTTTGGAGTTCCATAGACGGTCAATTAGCATCGTCAGCCTGAGCAATACAGGAGTAGTTCGTTTTGCTTAACTTGGGGTACATACTATACAGTGATAACACCTGTGTTTTTTTGTAAAAGTAAAATATCCAGTGATATCATTGGTAGCCAAATACAAAAAATACAGGTAGTACAGTACCCAATTTAATATTATGTTGACATTATGGATGAAAGCTGGCTTGTGACTTGTCACGGACTCGGTTGTTTTCTCATTTACCATATGTGCGCTGATTTATAATTGTTTTTGTTTCTTTGTTCATTGTTTCATTGGAGGAAAAAAATCACTCTTAGTTATAAAGTACTGTACTCCAAATCATAAGCAACTAAGCGTAATACAGTGCAATTTTTCTCGCAATACTGACCCATACAACATTGTTGGAAAATAGGCTGAGGACAGCCACAGCTGTAATAATTAATAATGAAAAAGTATATTGTTGTGTTTGGGATAACTGGTCGGACTTTGAAATATATTGCAAGACATTACACAACTTGCTGTTATGTTAGAGTGTAGCAAAAAAAGGTGCTGTAATCATTGCTAAAATGCATAATCGACTCCTCTCGTTATAACAACTGCAGCAACTTGTCACACAACAACTCTGGCCATTGCACAGCATATACTATGCAATGGTTTTTGCGACTTGTCTAGTTTTTTTACGTTGTTCAGGGACACATTGCAAAAAAAATTGCACCGTGTAACAGGGCATTTATTATACACTTTATATGCTGTTTATATTAGCCCAATACCCAGAAGAATAGGAGTGCAATGATACACAAAAATTCTGATGCAATATGATTAAGAAAAACGCATATCGCGATCACTAAGCAATCAAATTTTAGTCGAGATAATTGCTAATTTTGCGATCTACAATCGCTAATGCCGTTGTCCCAGTTAATTTGGACCCTCGGGGGCCAAATCTACTTAGGGCTAGGTTCTTGAAAAAAAAAGTTGCCTTTGTGGAACAGCGATGGACTTTGTGGAATAAAAATCCACAAAGGCCACTTTTTTCCCAAGTGGCCTTTGTGTATGTGGCCATTGTGGATTTTCGGTCCCTGAAAAAGTGGCCTTTTTGGACGTTTCAGGGACCGGTCCCTGGCCTGGTGGCCTCTGTGGATTCTTTTTGGTGGCCTTTGTGGATTTGGTCCCTGATCAAATATCTATTTTTAGAAACAGTTGGTTGCTATGGGAACATGATTTTTGTATTTAGCTCTTAATTGTTTCTTATATATGTAAGCATGAACTTTGTACCTTAAATAGCTTAGTCTCTACATAGTATAATTTTGCATTTTGCATTAAATTCTATAACCAAAAATGTTGAGCATCGAACGGAGAACAAGAAAAATAAGGTCGCTGAAAGAAAAATATTAGAAAACTCCCTTCACTAACGATTTTCCCGCCCCCAGGAGAAGGTCTTCGAATTTTTCGTCCGAAAATAGTATAGTGGGTTATTAAACGGTTTTTAAAAGATTTTTACATGAAAAATGTGGACTTTTTTTAAAAATTTGGACTTCGCTATAAATTTCCCGCCTGCCAGAACAATGTACTTTTTTTCGACCAAAAATCGTACAGGGGTAGCCAACCGTGAGACAAAGAAAAATAATAACACAGGATTACAAATTTTGATTGGCAATGTTTAATAAAATGAACAATTAATTATATTAGTACGAAGGTGTGAAGACGAGAAGATGGTCGAAAGCACATGTAACTATATGTAACTATATCGTTTATAGGACTAAAACTCGTCGGAGGAATCCCCTTCATCTTCACATTTTGCCTTGAACATAATTTTTTTTTTAAATACGCCAAGACTGCTTGACTTCCGCTTTGTCACTCCACCAGTAGTATAGAGAGTGGGGGTACGAGCACACCTCGACTGTATCACTTTTTATAAATATTGTCGAAAAGTTATTTCTCCAATATTTATAAAAAGTAGTACAGGCAAGATGTGCCCACACACCCCATTCTTACACTACTAAGGGTGGCCTATATGGCTATTTGTTAGGTTGTTTAACCCCTTTGTTATTTTAGGTGGGCGTATGTTAAGCTGTTTGATGGCCTTCATTTATTTTTTGGGGTGGCCTTATTCTATGTTTTTATGGCCGTATGCTAGGCTGCTTATCCCATCTTTTAATAAGTATCTTTTATCATCAAAACATGATAGGGATGTTTTATTAATTTCGTATGACCCTAATTGATGTCGAACACTTCTTATGGTTTTCATTTTATGTTTTAGTTGTGTGTTGTTCTGTAGTACATTTTTATAGTAGTCATGTTTTATATTTTTATTTACCACACTTTTTTTAACCCCTTTTGCCTTTTTATCGCCACCATCACTAGTCACATATGAGTACATTTTAGATCTTAGGCCAATAAACTCTGACATGGGTTTTCCAGCACACTCGTCTTTCATCTTTCCAATAACTTTTTTATTCTCTATGAAAAACCATGGTGAGTCAGTCTTATAGTCGCTGTTGTCAAATTTATCAACTCGGTCTTCATAAAAGTCCTTATAGGCGTCTTCAGTTTTTATTTCATAACAGAGGGAGTCAGTATCAGTAAATAGTAGTTTAGCATTATTACCGTATTTTTCTTTAATGTACTTGTAGTGGAAGTCATAAATTAAGGTTTTGCTGATGTCTAATATGCTCATTCCTATATATGCAGGTCTATTCAAGCAAATGGAGTGTTTTTTTCTATGGACCGCTACTAAGTCCTTAGTGAAAATTTTAGAGGACACATAAGTGGGTCTGCTTACTAGTCTGGTTAGTTTACTTCTGTTGGTTACTAGTTTTACATCTATCCGCTTTCTAATGTTTTCCATAGTTTTTCCAAAGACAGAGTTGTTCATAAGTTTGAAGAAGTCCTTTTCGAATGCGTTTTTTGCGGTGGTTCTCTTTACCGTATTATAGTCAATATATTCCTTAAGCCATGGTCGCTGGTTAAACTCTAATATTCTATGTATTTTTGCTATCTTCAGTCCAAGCTTTTAATAGAGTTGTAAATTCCTATAGTGCAGTACGTACTTCTCCTTATTAAGTAGGTTAGGAATCAGTTTGTAAGTGCTGCCAGTAGAAACATTAAACTCCTTTTGATACTTTTTGCAATAATCACTTAGCATATCTTCTGTTACTTTTATTTTCTCAGGCGCTAGAGGAAAGCTGTTATGATCATCATGTAATTTCTCTGGGTATATCAAATCAACTTCCAACATTATTCCCTTTGGGGAGTCTTTCTTATACGTTTGTAATTTGAATTTATCTATTTCGTTTTGGTCTAACCATCTGAATCCGCCAACTGGCATATACTGACTCATCGCCCAGCCATACAAATTATTTGCATCTAAGTACATAAGATATTTACTTTTCTCAGTTGGGTTATAGTCAGCCAAATATTTATTGTTGGCTTTCCCGTACCAATGCATAATGCTGCTCACTCCCCCTCTAAGCCCCTTCTCAATAAATTGAAACATATCTATATCTGTTATTAGTTCCAGTTCTATTTTAGTCATTTTTAACATCACATCCCAACTTAAAGTGCCTATGCAATGGTTGGGGATTTTACATATTTAGGATATTTGGAACCTTCTGAGAAGATTCGAAATATATCTTCCTTTTCTAAAATTTCATCTTCATGGACATTTTGGCTGTTAAAGTTGACGGAAGTGACGTCAAAGGAGGAATCTGCAAAGTGGTTTTATATAGACAAATTCCTCTTTTGACGTCACTTCCGTCAACTTTAACAGCAAAAAAGTCCACAAAGATGAAATTTTAGAAAAGGAAGATATATTACAAATCTTCTCAGAAGGTTCCAAATATCCTAAATATGTAAAATCCCCAACCATTGCATAGGCACTTTAAACCAGGGCTGGTGAAATAGTGGCAGGGGTCTAACTTATAATATTGCAGACAGGTCTTTCTAAAGTTTTCAAAGACATCAGCCAACAGTAGTACATCACTTTTTAAGTAAAGGTCATGGTACTCCCCCATGTTGGTCAATCCAAATTCATTCCAAACTATTTTTGCGTGGTTATAGCCTTCTTGTTTTATATGTTCGTCATTGAGCACGCTGTAAAACTTTTCTTTATCTGGTAATGAACTTTCTTTAAATTTACTTTTGCTATCCATATAGTCATAAGGGTAAACACCTTTTTTAGTCATCAGGTCTGCCCTATCAGCGAACTCCTCCTTAGTGTACCGGAATGCCTCATCAGGTAAATTACCAGCCAACTTGGAAGCTATCCAGAAACACCAAATATTTTCCTAACATGAAGGCCATACATTTTTCCATATTGTTTGGAATTACGTTTATATTCATTTTATTTTCTTCTGCTATCTTCCCAATGTGCTGCATTATAAAGTGGCTATCATACCCCCTCAAATTGTGAAACACTACGGGGATTTTTACGGCCATCCTATAACTTATATTACACATTTGGTGCGCGCTTCCTCTATATTTTCCTGTTATATGGCAGTGGTCTCTAATGCGTATGGAGTCAGCCGCATACTTTTCACCGCAAATATGACATTTGTCAGATTTAGAGTAATGCGCTCTGTCAGCTTTTGTAAATTTCATCACCTTATTAAAGTTTTCATCTCTTATTTTTATACACCACTCAGCTTCTTTAACCATTTTCTCAAGAAATTTCTCAATAACATTTTCCCCACGGTAGATCTGTACTGGTTTGCTAAGTTTGCTATCATAACGGCAGACCAACTTATAGCCGTATCCACAGCTAATGTGCTTTTGGTATTCCTCGGTGTAAGATTCCTGAAGATTTTTTTGGCACCCATCTACTTTGGTTGTGAGTGCTTCAAAATCCGCATAAATAACAAAGGGCACTTCCAGTTGTTTATGCCAGTTAGTGAACTTTACGGTGTTGTTCCCTTTTTCCGGCATAATAATTGCCTGAGTGCCATTAATTACCATACATAATCTTTTATGGTTGTCTAGTATGGTCTCACTAGTAAAACATTGTAGACAGTGCATACAAAAGTGCTTCTTTTCTTTATGTTTAGTATAATTAAACATAAATCTGTTAAAGTCCTTTATGAGTACATAGTGCTGTTTTTTCCCGCTGGTGATTAAAAGTAGGTTTAACACATTTTTATTATTCCCCTTAGACACATAAATTGGATAGGGGGTTTTACTGTCATATCCAAACACATTCACATTAATATTGTTCTGCTTCTCTATCCGTTGGTAACTTTTTACGGTGACTGGAAATTCCACTCCGGTGTAGTCTAGTTGTGCTACCATTTTCTTGTCAGAATCCTTCACTCTTTGCGCGTTTTTATCTTGTGGGTTGAGCAGTCTTATGTGGCACCACCTAAAACATTCCTCATCTTTATTTTGTATATTTATAAGGCCCTTACTAGAATTTTGTAACTCCTTTGGTAGAATAATATATGATGAGCCCTTTAATGGGTTATACTTTGCGATGTTAATATAGTGGTTGAGCAAACTGTCTATTGCCCATCCACTGCCCTCTTTCATCCAGTTCCCAACCCGGTTCATAATCTCTTGACCGGACGTCTGTAGCACGTTCTTCACATCTTCTACATTTGTCACCGTCTTAGTCAAACAGTTAAAATAGCCCTTTCTAAGAATAGAGTCACCATCATCGCCAACTTTTTTCTCAAACAGTACAGCAAGCGTTTCAACAAATTTATAGCCACCCAATTGCGTAAGTGACTCTATCATCTGTTTTTCTACCCCATAACGAGTTCTAAACAGTTGCATCATAAGTTCGTCTTTTTTTGTGCTGATTAAGCTAATACTATATGATTTTGTATACCCCCTTAACGCTTTGTTAGTCTGTTTCACTGAAATCGAGGCATCTGGACTTTGATTCATAATATTACTATAGGTATTTATTTCTTTAAGTGGTTGATTCATAATATTACTATAGGTATTTATTTCTTTAAGTGGTTGATTCATAATATTACTATAGGTATTTATTTTTTGAAGTAAAAACATTTTTATATTTAAAAGAAAAATCTTACTATATATTTATGGGAAGACCTAAGATCCACCACACTGAGGAAGCTACAATCATGGCCAGAAATAATTGGGACAGCAGTGTAAATGAAGAGTCTGGTAGCCTCACACAAGAAAAACTATAATATATCGCCTTGAATCATTACCTAACAATCTCTCCCCTCCCCCCTCCATCAATGTTGTTTCATTTTATACTTGGTGTGATATAACGACGAAAAAGAGCAATAGAATGGCAACATTGAAGGGGGGGAGGGGGGCAACTTCGAATGCGTAGTGGTTTTTACGAACTGTCCTAGGGTTTTTGGCCATGATTGATTGGATGCTGTAAGAAAATCTAAAACTAAATATATGTTAAATAAGATATGGTACTGCGACATATGCGATAGAGAATACTCATTAGCTGGTAAGTGGAGTCATATACCAACCATTAAGCATCAAAAAGGAGTTAAGGCGGCCAACTAACACTTACAGCAATATTATTAGACCTTATAGTAATATTATTAATCGTTTACTTAAAAATAATTACCTATAGTAATACTATGGGTGAGAAAATTCTTGTATCTACATTTGAGGGGAAAAGTTTGTCAGCAATGTTAGACAATAATTAGTCAGCGTGGTTTAAGGGGGCTGAGGTCGCCACTGCTCTTGGTTATAAATTTCCAAAATCTGCTATTAGTAAAAAAGTTATGCCAAATGAGAAAAAGTACATCACGGAGCTAAGTTGCCAAAACGGCAACCCAGGTCAAAGTCGCCAGGTGGTGTACATTAATGAACCTGGGCTATACAGACTAATATTTTCAAGTAAGCTCATATCTGCCGAGAGGTTTCAGACATGGGTGTTCACTAAGGTCCTACCAAATCTCAGAAAGGCGTTACAGCTGGACAGACGGATTTTATTTAATGAGACCGACCTGCACTATAATATTATTAGGTTCACTAAGCTGCACTATGAGGGGCTAAAAGTTTTACCAGGCCTAGGAGAGTATCAGGACACCTCCCTGAAAAGAATGGATGCATGGTGTAAAGGGTACACTGGTGGCCAACCTGACATTATCATCCCCCTCACTACCAGGAAATATAATGGATTGGCGATTGAGTTGAAAAATCCCAATGGTGGGGGTAAAGTGTCACCCAAGCAAAAAGAGTGGCACAACTACCTGAGAGAGAGTGGCTATCTTGTAGTTGTCAGTGATAATTACAGAGAAGTCACTAAGGTGATCTCCTACTATATTGATAAGACTAGGCTATCCTGCCAACCATGTAAAAAATATTACAAATACCAAGGTGCCCTTATTCGTCATAAACATTTGCACCATAGTTAGCACTGACCTAAACCAGATAGCGTTGGCGCTGACCTAAATATCAGGTAGTACTAGCACTGACCTAGATAAAATCCAAACCAGATAGTGCTGGCACTGACAGCCAATATCCCAGCCCAACTCCTTATAGAGGCCGAATAGCCTATCGTCAAACTTCTTCTTAGTGTTCCCAGGTCTGATGTCATTAACTTCCTTCAACAATGGGATTCCCCGTCTGCTGGCTAGGCATATCATATAATAACCATACTTGCTGACATTTTTCTTTATTAGATCTTTCTTCATTAGTAAATTAACTACTAGTATAAAGTCACGCACTAAGGGTTCTATGTACTGATATTTAACAACAGTGAATAGCCTTTTAGCCAGCCATTTGTTTCTCTTATGCTGTGACTTTTTTTTCCACCAGCTGTTGGGATCATACTCATGGACAAAATAAGCACCTGCCACAAGACCACACCTAGTACATGTGAGACCAGCTTGTCCCTCTACTATATATCCACCACAGTCTTTACAGTCCATACTATACTAGGGGGTTATTTCTACTGCAGAATATATGTTGGTCATAAAACCCCAATTAGCTTATGCGCTAGGAATCCGCCACCTTAACCAATACCTCCCGCGGCTATGGTCTGATACTTTCGCATTTCCTTAGAGGGTTTATAGAAGTTGCCCAACTGTGGCGCCCTCGGTGAGTTCCCCTCTAATGCCTTTATTCTTCTTAGTAAGTCCAGTGCCTTATTGGTGTTGTTAATATCTTCATTAGCATCACTTAACTCTAGCCTTAACTGCTGCAGTTCATCTTTATGTTTTATTTCCTTTTCATAAAATAGTTCCCTACTCTTACTAAGTGATTCTAATGCTTTGTTATGTCGCTTCATCTCATCCTCATATCCGCTATGGTTTATTTTGCTAAAGAGGAACCCTGCTCCTGCGAATGATATAGCAGCGAAGGTTGTCTGAATAACTCCACCTACTAATGCTGTTGCCATACACTCAGGTAGATTTAAATGGGTCTTCTGGTATGTACTTCTTATCCTGTAGGTAATTAACTAGGTAACTACTGGTCGCCACAGCAACAACTAATTTAGCAGTACCCTTCATCGACTCTGGTGTGCTAAGTGATTCTCCTATTGCTTTCTTACTTGCCATAGAAATTGCCAACCGCTCCTAAGGTGATTAGTAGAGATTCGTAAATTCCTTTCATAACTTTCTTCTCCATATAGTTGACCATATATTATATTAGTCTAGGCTTTCCAGGTTTAACTCAGGTGGCACTTACACCGCAGAGTAGGTTGGTTTGGGTGTCTCCACTGCGGAGTAGGTTTTATATGTGTAGTACAAACTACCTATAGCCACTACTAAACCCGCTACTCCAACAGCACTGTATTTAATTAGGGACCCACTACTTTCCTCCTTTACTATTTTTTCCTTCTTTCTTTCTCTAGCCGCTTTTGATAGGGCTGCTAGTTTTTTACCTGCTTCCACCCGCTTAGGATCTTTGGGTTTTACTTCACTAGTGATTTTTGGTGAATCTACTACTGTTGGTGGTGTATTGATCATCATACTACAACCTATATAATATTTTGTAGATAGATTATAGATTAACTGTAGATAGATTATAGATTAACTGTAGATAGATTATAGATTAACTGTAGATAGATTAACTGTAGATAGATTATAGATTAACTGTAGATAGATTATAGATTAACTGTAGATAGATTATAGATTAACTGTAGATGTATTATAGATTAACTGTAGATAGATTATAGATTAACTGTAGATGTATTATAGATTAACTGTAGATAGATTATAGATTAACTGTAGATAGATTATAGATTAACTGTAGATGTATTATAGATTAACTGTAGATGTATTATAGATTAACTGTAGATAGATTATAGATTAACTGTAGATGTATTATATATAGATTAACTGTAGATGTATTATAGATTAACTGTAGATAGATTATAGATTAACTGTAGATAGCCTAGTAGATTTCAGCGCCATACACTCAGGTAGACCACTCCACCCACTATAATTACAGTCAAATATTTTCCAGTAAAAATAACTGTCTTTCCACCAGCTTTTTCTATGGTAGTCCATGGTATGACCTTCTCAGCTGGATGTAGCTTTTCCTGTTTCTTAGCCTGGTGTACTATATCTGCCCCCTTTCTTGTCAGGCCAACACTTAACCCAGTTATCAATGCAATAAGTCCTAAGCCAATACCAGTTGCAATACCAGCTTTCTTCAGAGTCCTACCCAGGTTGGTTTTAGTCCACTCATCATAGTAGCCCCTGATACCATTCCTGAGCAGATTACTTTCATCTTCAGTTAGAACTCGGCCAATTGATTGGAAATCCCCTCCAAGATAACGCAGTATATAGTCATTTATTAAGCCACTCTCACTAAGCTCACGTCTAATAGACAGAACCCCACTATCTATCAGATCATCGACAAATTTCTGATCAGAGCATTGGGGTTCTAGATCTAAGATGTTTATGAAAAAGTCTTCACAGTCCCTATATGCAAATCTTCTTTTTATCCGCTGCGTTCTTTCCTCTGACACCATCACTACAGGTCCCTCCCCCGTGAAGCCACCACGGTCAAAGTAGGAATCCCATGACAACTTCTCTTCATCCGCTCCACCAAAGTCTGTTTCTTCTTCTTCATCTTGTTCCTCTTCCTCCTCATGCATTGGTTTCATTTCCTGGAACTCCATAACCTTCCGCATATTTCCTCCAGTACTTTTTACTTATACCATTAATGGGGCAAGCGTCTGATCCGGCGACTATCCCATCAATTAAATTTATGTCGCTGGTTAATGCGTCGTGGTTGTAGTCCTCCACCCCTTGTATTATATGGGTTATTTTGTCAGTCATTCCCCTGTAGAGTTTGTACGCCTCTTTACAACCGTTTTTCCTCTCTGCTATAGAGCTCTTCTGTAGAAATGCCTGTAAGACTAATCCCAGCCCAGACAAAACAGCAATGGGTATAGGGTTGAGGGTTATGGAGCCAACTATCACTCCACAGGCGTTAAGCGTCACTGATCCCATTGTTACACCTAGATGGATATTTCTCTCTTTTCGATATAACATCCTGTAACACTGCATTTTCATTGTACTGATACCCCTCAGATTATTCAACAAGGATAGATCATCCTCACTTAGGGAGTGGGAGACATAAGTAATTGTTTTTCTCCTGGTGTTCATACACTACGGCAGATCACATCCCCAGATTAAAGCTTTTCATAAACAGCAACTGATAGATTATTTTCATTACCAGTTGTTAAACCTGTAATTGTCAAGTGAAGATAACCGACAGCTACATCTTTCGACTGTAAGGCAGGATACTTAGACAAATCGAAATCATGATTAACAGGCACGCTCCAGTGGCCGTTATAAAACTGTAGACCTTTACCATACGTTAATGTGCCGAGTATTTCCGACCCATATATTGTGTCATTGCTAACAAAGTATAAACGGTACGTAAATTTCACACCAGCAGGGAAACTACTAAGGGCGCCATCATTATCAAAAGTGTGGGTAAGTACTCTTATCATAGTTTTGGCCTTATTAATATTTATAGACTCTATAGAGTAACTATCAATTTTAGTTCTAGGATCCCCACCTGCAGCTGCATATCCCCAGCTGACACCTTTAACAAACCTGTAGCGGAATGGGTGGACATTATAGTTTTCCTCTAGGTATTGCTTACTTATGGCGTCTGCTTGGTCAACAGCTGATGGTATACCTGTAAGACTACTGTATCCCATATCAAGTGGACCAGTCATCAACCCTCCATTTAATGGGAGTTGGTTTTCATAACCGTAATATAAGCTCATATACTATAAGACATATCTGCTTAGGAAATATCCACATAGAAGTCCTCCCACTAGTATGAAGGTATTGGTAGATTGGTAGGGGGGTTGGCGGTTTGGACTGGTATAGGACTGCTGTGGGGCTTAACTACTTTTTGATTGGCCAAACTCTCAAGATGTGGCTTAACTACTTTTTGATCGGCCAAACTCTCAAGATGTGGCTTCACTACTTCAGTATGCACTTTCTTAGGAATTAGATGTGGCATAGTATGAATTGGTAATTTGGTTGGCTTCACTACTTCAGTATGCACGGTTAGATGTGGTACTGATTCTGGGGTTGACACATGCCTTGGAGGTTTGTAGTTGACTCTACTGTTGATGCCAAAGCTCATGGTTGGTCCAGCGGTCTTCAGTAGATTGTTATATCCTGGAATGGCTTTTTTAAGAATCACCATGTCGGACGGCAGCAACCATAAAGATGGGCTCACGGCCATATTCAGAGTGACATTTGTATCCTTCACTGCTATGTTCATATTGTTGATCCATGTTGCTGTATCATAGTTTATGATGCTATCTTCTACTAACCTTCTGAAAACTTTCTGACTCTCTAATGCTGATGCCCTATCCCCATATATGCTTTGTCTAGTTTTTGCCTGGCTGCCCAGTATTGTGTAGATGTATGCTTCTATAGAATTGTTGATTAATTCACTACCATTTCTTAATAGACCCTTTGATGTTCTTGGGACAAACTTTTTGTAGTCGTTTTTTAGATCCCTTATTCTAACTGCACCTGTCCATTTAGTAGAACTGTGGTCCCATTTCTCAGTATGCTCTACTTCCTGCCATGTCCATTTTGGTGTATGTCCTTTAATCCTACTGACTGGGAATTTGGACATTACTTTGGCGAGGTCAGCCTTTTTCATCTTCATTATTCTTCTGACAGTGAAGTACACATGGAATCTCATTAAGCTTGTTATCTGCTTGGGTGTGCTATCATTGAAAGTTAGGTGCTGAAGAGATATCCCACATGCATAAGTTGCCAACCAAGTGCCTATTAGACTTCTGTAATATGACTCTTCTGTATTCCATAGGGTGCTCTCCACTGTTGTTATTTTCAAAGGGGGTAAGCCGCTGTTAAAATAGTTCTTACTGTTAACATAAATCCTAAATGTGTTTATGGGGTACGGCAGAACATACTCAACTGGGAATCTATCGTAGTAGCTGCCATATGGTGATGTGTGCTTTTTCCCTGATGGTAGCGACATTATGTGCTCCCCTGATACTATAGTCCATATCTGGGGGAAACCTTTGTCATGCTCAAATGAGCCCACCACAGCAGTAGCCTCTTTATTATTATATAAAAAGGACTTCATTGTCTTATCATTACGAAAAGTACTGCTGTCTATGTTAGTGCTGATTTCAGGGCTGTTTATAAACCATATGTCAGTGGAGGCTACAGAACCGTCCTGATTTATGGTCGTTGTGAAGTTGAACTTTTTCATCATAGCGTGGGGGTATTTCTCCATAAACAACTTTTTCGCCTTGAGGTTACCCTTTTTTATTCTAACCATTGCTTCATCATAGTTTTCCCCATAGTAGTTGCGAAAAATTTTGTCAACATCCAAGGATTCACTGGTCATATAACATAACCTATAACATAATGAGGAAGTTGAGTGTATTACTACAAGGACCCCAGAAGATAATAGAGTTTCAAGAAAGTATACCAGTATATGGAAAGGATAGTCGCATTCTACTGAAGAAGGCTTACATCATGTGGAAGCTGTATAATGTGACCAGTGGCAAAGGCAACTACTATGTTCTCAACAAAAAGTTTAACAAATTCCTTAGTGATGGCTACTACACCTTCCAGGACTTTAAGAGGGTACTGGAGGGCAACAATGGTATTAAACTGATTTTGCATAAACCTGAAGCTAAATGTACAATGACAACTGACTCTAGCACAACACTAGTATTACATAACCATCTAGCTACTTTACTAGGGTTCAACACCCGTATATTTCTACCTGGTAGTAGTACTAAAAGTGCTAACATCATTAATGTGAACAGCGGGTTAAAGTATCTGAGGGTCACATGCAATATTATAGATCAGTCACTTAATATGGAAAACGGGAAAAAGAGTGATGTTCTAGTAAATCTACCTGTAACAAGTAGACAGGCACTATTCGGCTCAACTCAGAGTTTCAGGGACATTGAATCAAGGGTAAGCGTGGATAAAGGCGTTGTTAACGCGTTAGAGTTTCATGTGACAGACCAGGATGGGAAACCACTGGATAATTATGGGAGCATCCTACTGGAACTGTACACATCATAGGAAGTAATGTATGGATAATGAAATAGAATAGCATTCTACTACTGTACATATCATAGGAAGTAATGTATGGATAATGACATAGAATTAGAGCAGGGGTTAAGAGACATATACTACAACCCAGCAACTGGCTGTCAATCAGCTGAGAGGCTATATCAAAAGGCATTGGCAGACGGTCTTAAGGTGAGTAGAAAAATGGTTGGGGATTGGCTGAAATCTTCGGACACGTACACTAGGTATAAGCCAGCTATTAAGAAGCATAAATTCAGAAAAACGATGGTCGACTACCTTGGTGAGCAGCTACAAATGGATCTTGTCGATATGGGTAAATACAAGAACCAAAACAAAGGGTGTTACTGGATACTGACAGCTGTTGAGATACTGAGTAGATATGCCTTTGCTGTGGCAGTCTATAGGAAAGACACTAAGAATATGACTAAAGCAGTAGAGGAACTTCTGAAGCAATTCAAAGAACGTTTTGGTAAGTACCCAAAACTAGCGCAGTTCGACGATGGTAAAGAATTCTATAACGTTGGGGTGAAAACGCTATTGGCGGGGCATGGCATCAAATACTTCAGCACTACAGTGGAAATATTTCTACAGTAAAGGAACGTATAAGTGGATAGACGTATTGGATCAGCTGGTGAACAATTACAACAACACTAAGCACCATGCTATATTAATGAAGCCAGCCAACGTAAACAAGAAGAATGAGAGTGAAGTATGGACAAGTCTATTCGGACATCATTATGGAAGCCTTCCACTGCCTAAGTTTAAAGTTGGTGACACCGTTAGAATATCGAAGTATAAAAGCACATTTACTAAGGGGTATGAGGCTAACTTCACAGAGGAACTGTTCAAGGTAAGTAAGGTTATTCGCGGTAATTCTAATGTTTATGAGATAGAGGACATAGAGGGAGAGCCAATTATTGGAAAGTTTTATGAAAAGGAGTTAAGCGCGCTTGATAAGAAAGATGATGTGTATAAAGTTGAGAAAGTACTGAAGAGGAAAAAGGTGAAAGGCGAGAAGATGGCGCTTGTCAAATGGCTTGGCTATGACAGTAAGCACAACAGTTGGATAGCTGAGAGTAGTATACAAAATATAACTTAATGTATGGCTGAAGATGGTTTTTATGATTGCAAAATGGAGGACTTTGATGCCGACAAAATTGGGGACTATGATGATGATGAACTTAATAGTGATTATGATAATATTTTAGAGGAGAAAAATAAACTATACAAAAGGTATGGTGACAATGAGAGTACCCCTGGGGATGTCAAAGTAAAATATAAAGAATTCAATACTGCACTTGACGTAATTGAAGAGGAAAGACACAGGCGCTATGATGAAACCAGCTTCATAGATGATGGTGAAGCAGTGACTATTAAGGGATTAGGCGATCCTATAGAAGTCCCATCAGCTAAAACAGTAACAGACTATAAGAAAAATATAACCTCCGACAAGAAAGCTGGTATAAGCCATGTCCTTGGACTGGACTATCAAATTAGAGTGAGGGATGGTAAAAGCTCTAAAGAACTAATAACAAACAGCACAGTAATTTTTAACAGTAGCAGGGAAAAAGCCATTGGCCTTGCTTATAAAGGGGAAAGAGTCTACGTGTCTAATGATGGCGGCAAAAGTTATAGACCAACAACTAATAAAAGAAATCAGGACGTCCTAAAAGAGTTTGAAAGCATTAGACAGAAAGCACAGGAGGAGCATGCAAACGTAGAAAAAGAAAAACAGAAATATTCTCGCTTCTTCGCTGAGACAACCCCCGAGCCTATGAACATCACTGGTTTAATGTTAGAGGAAAATAGAGAGCTAAGGGGTGTCCTGACCCCAAGTAAGACAATTGACGAAACAAGTAGGCCACTCTTTCTAAAAGCGCAAGCTGACCACTATCAGGATATTATTAACGAGACTAGAAAAATAATGGAAAACGATAACACCTCTGAAGTAGATTTTGAGATTAACGAACGCGTGATTGGTCTTGAAGCAGCTAGAGACAGAACACTAGAACAACTAGAGACTGAAGAGATTAGAACCCAGCAAGAAGAGGACATAAGCAGACTAATCCGGTTTAAAGAGTGGGCTAAGGAGAACATGGCTGGACTGGCAGCTATAGCGATCTCAATAGCCGGTATAATCACCACCCTAATAGTAAGCGCAAGAAGTGTTATTACAAAAGGAGCACAGGCAACTAGTAAATTTGCAAAAGCCGTTTACAAAACCTTTAGGGATATCACCAAAAAATTAGGTCCTATACTTGGTCCAGTCCTAAGTACCATTGGAACTATCATAGCTACGGTTTTAAAATACGGGGCAGCGGGATTAGCGTGGTTGGCCCAGAACCTATGGTTACTCGCAATTGCACTGACTTGGCTTATCTATGACATATATAACAAACGACGCTCCAAATAATACTACGCTAAATAAGATATACCCAGTAGTATATGCAGGATAACATAAAAGCATCATTCAAAAAGAAAACATCGGACAGTAGGAAAAAAGGAACAAGGCGGGTAATTGATGTAACACTCAACCCAACAGAAATAGCATCTGGTCAAGATCTTTATGTGAAGTTAGCAACATTACCACTTAATCATGTTCTAATCCCTGGCAGTAGATATTTGACATTCGACTTTAAAAACGGCAACACAGAATCATTCCACCAACCCAACCTAAAAAGTACTATGTTCAAACAAATCACACATAAGTTCAACGGAGAAATTTATAGAGATCTGAACGAGGCCCACGAAAATAAATGTTATGGGGACTTATGGTCCAAAAGTGACAGACTAGGCAAAATAGATCAGGATCTTGGTGGAACAACCAACTTAGCTAAACTACGGTGTAAAGACGCCTCAGCCAACTCAGCCAACGACGCTGTTATGATGGGTATATATGGGACTCGGTTCAAAGTACCGATTGACGATGACTTTCTGAGTGAAAATGGGGCTGTATACCCCCACGCACTTGTCAACACTCATGAAACTATTTTGAAAATTAACAACCCGACTAAAGTGCTGCTACCTGGTGGTTCTGGTAAAAATGTACTGGCCAGTTTCAAGTTAGAGAATTTAAAAATGAGATACGAAACAATTGAGAATGAATCCTTAGCGCAAGAAATAGAAGAAAATTACAGCACTGGAAAATCCTGTTACTACTCCCATGTGACAATGGTGAAAACTTTTCCAGTGGCTGCCGCATCAACTAAAATCCATGAAAACATTGACCTACCCAGAAAAAGTATGAGAAGTATAGTGCTACTTTTCAAAAGGGCTACAGATGGGAGTGAAAGTTACTATTACCCAAACATCGAAAGTGTAAAAATAAGTTTCCAAGGGCAGCCCAATTTTCTATACAGTCAGAGTATGAAAAAACATGATTTTTATGATGAGGCGACCAGAGTGTTTTTCCCAACCGATAATATTCTTGACAGAAATGTCTCACAGGAAAATTTCTTCACAGATAAGTTTGCTCTGGTTATAGACATCTCATCCACTAAACTAAAAAATATACAAGGGCAGGGGGCGAAACTAACTGACAGCCAAAATGGGGTCCTATTAGAAATAACCAAACTAGCGCCATCCACTCTATGCACTTGCTATACGTTTGTGGTAAGTGACGGACTGCTAAATATAAGTAACTCCATGCTCCAGTCAATCCAGTACTAAGATCAGTGCTAATTTATGAGTGACCCCAACACCACATTAATAGTTGGACCATCTGGTTGTGGCAAAACCTATAAATTACTTGAGATACTTACAGAGGAGTTTATGCATCACTACGACTACATAATAATTTTATGCCCCACAATATGGATTAACCAAACCTACTTAGACTGGAAATACCTAGAGAGTGATCCTGATGTAATTGGCCTCGACTGCCCTTATGAGCAAGTTGATGATGTGTTAAAGTTTATTATAAAAACATTTACAGGAAGCAAAACAGCAATAGTCATAGACGACATGAGTAACAGCAAAGAACAGCATATTAACACCAACATGATGACCTATTTAGCCTATAGCGGGCAACACCATAAGTTCTCCCTATATATACTCAGCCAAAAGTTAAATAGTATTTCCACTGGCGCTCGAGACAACGCGACTTGAGTACTGTTTTTCAAAACCCATAACAAGCGCAGTAAAAAAGTTCTTGATGAGGAATTCTTCGGCCGCAGTGAAAATGGTGATGTGTTAATGAGGGAAAATATATTGATATAAAATTAAATGGTGATGAAGCGACTTATGAAGTAAAATAAAATCTGACTAAGTATATGCCTAAGAAGTTATCCACTATTCCAGAACTAGATGAAAAACTGGAGGAATTAGTAAATGCAACAGTTGAAATAGACCCACCAGAAGAACCCATAAAAAGTGATAAAAGAGAAGAGTTGATTAAGGCTAGTGAGGACGGCTATACGACAAAAAAGGTAAGCGCGTTGAAAAAAGCCACTGAAAAAACCATTGAGAAACTCCATAAGAAATATTTAGCCAAAAGAAAAAAGGATGCTGATGCGCTTCTTACTGATCTGATCATAAGTCAGTTCGCCGGTGCGTTAGGAGAGTTGAACGTTATTGAAAGTCCAGAAAGTCTAGCAGATGAGTTGAAAACAAACATACTTCTGAAAAAAGATATAGAGAATATGGTTTCCCTAATTAGTCCATATATTCCCATTATTGGAATTATATCTGGCGTTGCAACTACTGGAAAACATGTCTATCAACATAAGAATAAACCACCTCAAAAAATAAATGATAATGAAGGCCATAAAAACATAGAATAAGGCCACCCCAAAAAATAAATGAAGGCCATCAAACAGCTTAACATACGCCCGCCTAAAATAACAAAGGGGTTAAACAACCTAACAAATAGCCATATAGGCCACCCTTAGTAGTGTAAGAATGGGGTGTGTGGGCACATCTTGCCTGTATTACTTTTTATAAATATTGGAGAAATAACTTTTCGACAATATTTATAAAAAGTGATACAGTCGAGGTGTGCTCGTACCCCCACTCTCTATACTACTTCCACCACTAACGCGTTTTCGCAGAGTGTCGAGACGTTTCTATAAAAGAACAAATACAGGTGCAGTAGAACAAACGTTATAATAAGTTAAATCGTCAGGCAGTAAAATACCGGAAATTAATTACAGCCTATTATTAATGCCCTTTACATTTGCGCTTATAACGCTTGTTCTAAAAGAGCTAAAAATCTCTACTATATCTTAAATTGTTCCCCTTATAATAACAAGTTTGATATAAGTTGGAACAATACAGATGCAGTAGAACAAACGTTATAAGTGAAATCGTCAGGCAGTAAACAAAGGAAAACAAACAATAATAATTAACTTTTGGTACCCTGGCCTTTGTGGATTTTTTGAAGTTACACGATACTGCACCAATGGTAACAAGAGAAATATGCAAAAAAAAGTATGTCATAACACGAAGGCTAATGACAAAAAAGTTGAAAATGAATTTTAGAAAAATTATTAAATTCAAAATGGCTGCCATCTATTTTTAGTAATTACTCAAATTACAAGAAGAAAATACATTGTGGTATATAGAGTTAGATATTCATCTCCTCGATGACCCGAGGAAGGTTGATAAAAAAAAGTACATTATAACAACAACCATAACAGCACAATTTTAAAAAAACCAAATTAAGTCATGAGTTAAACATGGGAGGTCACAAACCATATTTGGTCATTATAGTCAAAATACTTAAATAACCCAGCTGCAAATGAGAAAAAACACTGTTGCACACAGAGAAGGTAGTGTAGATGAGAACTTACGTTTGATCTTCGCTTTTAAAGTTGAAAAAAAATCGTCGTAATGGTCCGTATCACTTGTAAAAGTTGGCGCCCTTATGAAAATCTTGAAAAAGACGAGTATCCCTGGTAACTTGTCCCCAGTTAATCACTCGGTTTTTCAGATTTGTTACTTTTTATCGGTTATCTTACAAACAAATAAGTGTAAACCTAATCTGATTGGACATCTGAATGCACACACAAGCTGGCCAACACATATCCAATAATTGTGCATGCACATAAGTAAATATTAGGTTCACATAGTGGGCGCATGAATGCCGAAATGGCACTTGGCACAAAATCCACAATAGCCACCTAGTGCATGGTAGCCATGTGTGGTACCCAGGCCTCCTGATGGTATATAGTGCCATAGAGTGCCACCATGATAGCCCTGTGTGGTACCAGAAAAATCCACAAAGGCCACCTGGTGGTAGGTTGTTACAGTTGAGTGTCTCACCTGAATGGTACTATATAGGTGCCACCATCATAGCCCTGTGTTGTACCCGAAAAATCAAAAAAGGACAGATTTTCTGGACCTTAGGTACCAGTTCACTGCACATAAGTAAATATTAAAATATTAGCCCAGCATAGAATGCGCGTGACTGGTGAAATGGCACTTGGAATTCTTTTGAAAGAAAATTCGGTGCCCAAAAATCCATTTACTTTACATTCTCTACTTCTTTTGTTAGCTCAACAATGAGACAAATGAGACTTTTTTTTTAGAATATTTAAAAATGATTACAAGATTTGTTAAAAATATGAACTTTAAAAGTTATTACTTGTTTTGCTTAATTTATATATTTAGAATTAAATATATTAGTTATTACCTTAATATAGCTACTTTCGCTTATAACTTTTGTTATAAAATGTCTAGAAAGCTCTGCTATATATCAACTTGTTCCTCTTATAACAACATAATATTTATTTATTTAAAATTTATAACTTGTTTTCCTTAATATATAATTTTGGACAAACAAATAATTGAAGGAAAATATTTTTTGGCTCTATGTTTTTATTTTACTTGAATTATTTGTGTCCAAAAATACTTTAATTACTAGATGATAGTTCAAATGAGGCCAGAAGCTACTGTTTAAAAACTATAAGAGCTTTATTAAAACATTAAAAATTAATAGGAAAATATAAAATAAACCTAGTGTCTTAGATTTCGTCGTCTACGAGCCTCATTTGAACTATCATCTTATATCATAATGCTACTGAAGGACAACTTCCTACGTTTAACTTGAATAACTATTAACTCACAAATTATTATTTATAATCCTCATTAGTATTTTGTACATTCAAGTAATTCAATTAGAGAGAGACAACAAGACCTACCCAACATTAGTGACACCAATTAAGGAGACCGCTGAATAGATAGAGAAAAATTTTCTAGCTCATGAAATAGTTTATAGACGGAGTTCATCTCCAATCTAATTGAATTACTTGTTTGTTTAAACGTTCCTTTAAAGTACATGCATTATTTGCACTGTTACATGAACATAGGCGTAAATTCATTTTGTTTTCCCTTGTTTTAGAGTATTTTCAGCGCGTTTTTCCACTTTCGAAATTATTAGTACAAGGCCAATTTTAGGCGAAAAGAGATCAGTTACGAAAGGCTCAGAATAACCTTGAATAACAACATTGTTATTTAAGCTAGCGCTATTCCAGAGAACTTTTATGAATCTAAATTTTTTCAAAATAGAACTTCAAACAAGCCAACCCTACCCAATCGTAAGCCCATGGTTCTGTAACGTTGCTTCTTACCTATTAACATACTACAAATAATCCTGCCCGTAGCGCAATCCGACCTTAGATTTGTGGACGTTCAAGTAATTCAATTAAAAAGAGAAAAAACTAGGCGTACTCGTCCTCACCAACAGCAGTGACACCAATTAAGGAGACCGCTGAGGCCATAAATAGAGCAACATTTTCTAGCTCATGAAATAGTTTATAGAGGGAGTTCTATGGTGGCCGATAGCTGCCATTCGAGATTTTGAATTAAATGGCAGCAATCTATTCACTTTTTTACATTTTTTATATATATTTTTTATTATTTTTTTTTTATGTGTTTTTTTATTGATGTTTTATTTATTTATTTTTTATATTTATTTTATTTTATTTTTTATATATATATATTTTTTTTATATTTTTTTTTTTTATGATTCTACTTTACTTTAAAAAATTAAACAAAAATAAAAAAAAATTTAAAAAAAAGAAACAAAAAAGAAACAAATCCAATGGCAGTTTCCGGCCATGTGGCCGACGACTGCCGTTCGTTTGCACGACCGAGAGTGCCTGGAACTAGCTAAAGAACGTTTTCCAAAATGGCGTATTACAGGAATGACTCTTGGAAGGAAGACTTGAGTCTTAAAAGTGACATGGAAAATTATGTAAAGCAAATGCTTCAACGGAAGGAGATGCTCAGTTTCTTAGAGAGAGACTACTCGCAATATTCATGGAGCATTCGTTCACTGGATCACCGACTTCGCTATTTTGACATTTATTATAGAGACGAAAGTGTCTCAGTTGATGAGGTAAGAGAAGCTGTAGCAAAAGAACTAGAAGGGCCAGGAAAACTCCTTGGCTACCGCGCTATGCAGAAGAAGATCCGACAAGAACATGATTTGAATGTGCCGAGAGATTTAGTCCATGCAATGATGTACGATCTTGATGCCGATGGACTTGAAGCTCGCGGCTTACAAGCCAAGAGAAAGAAACCGAAAGGCCACTTCACGACTAAAGGCACCAACTGGGTACACTCTGTAGACAGGCACGATAAGTTGATGGGCTTTCAGAATAGCACATATCCCTTGGCTGTGTACGGATGCATTGACACAGCAAGCAGGAAATTGTTATGGCTTCGCTTGTGGATCTCTAACTCTGACCCTTTGATAGTTGGACGATGGTACCTTGAGCACAATACGAGACAAGAATTATTTCTTCCTACACAAGAATGGACAAAGGAACAGAGACAGGGGTGTTGGCAACAATGCACTCGTTTCTAAGACGCCATCATGGGGACATAGATCAATGTGAAACTGTGATATATGGTCCCTCAACGTCAAACCAAGTCAGTATAACTTATTTTAGCTTATAATTTAACAAATAAGTTATCTTGCTGTCCTATTTCTAAATACAGATCGTGATCAGATGTAAGCTTTTTAGCCACATTGTGTTAGGGACCGTTCATTCTTTATGTCGAGGTGGGTGATTGGTAAAATAAGTGGGCTGCCATTTAATTCAAAATATCTAATGGCAGCTATCGGCCACCGTAGAGGTCACTTTAATTTGTCACCAACACACATTCGTTCTCCAATTTGGACAGGAGGGGGATAAAACATTTTCATGAAATTAGTTTTGATTCTTGTCAGCCCCGCCTAGGCATAAACCCCTTGGTCTTTATGGTAAAAGGCTTCATTTCTAAGAGCTTCAGTACCGTGCTACCACTTTACTATACAACTATAATAGTTTCTATGTACTGTACTGTTTGGTCTTTATCCTTAGATTGAAAGGTGGTGGAAAGAACTCCACGAGAGATTAGAAAAGTATTTTAAAGAACACTCGAGGTGGCTGAAAGTGCAACGCCATTATGACCCACACAATGAAACAGACAGGTATAGTATTGTATCCCCCCCAGCTTTACAATTACGGGACAGATAGCACCTCATTTATTTGAATTTGTTTCATTACTGACAGACTGCTTCTTGCCTTTGTCATGATTCCAATGCTGCAAAAGGAACTCAACATTTTTAAAGACACAGTTTGGAACAGCCACAGGATAAGGCATCAAAAGGAAGTCCAGCTACCAAATGGGGTGCCTGACCATATGTATAACTTCCCTGAAGAATACAACCTAGAAGAATGTGGTATTGTACTAGAATGACATATAATTTAGTTTGTAAACTACATGGAAGGTGGCAACTTACCTAGTACTGCTCCTGTTATATGCATTTGTTACCACACTTTACACTATTATTGTAATTGGTTCAAGCTACCATATATATTCAGGATTGGGTTATCTTGGCTTGTAGATGGTGCCTACTACCATCCTGTAAAATTGAGTTAATGGTATTGATGGTATAGGGGGATCTTTGTTTACATTTTTTTCTCATTAGCATACTCGGAAGAAAATGTCTAATTTAGTAACTACTAAAATTTTGAGAGTAATATACTTTTTATATCTTTGAAGTAAAATTCTTGCCACATAGCCATACATTGTGTAAATTTTTCAGTTTTGAAAAAAGAATTTCACAAAAACTATTTAGCCAAATACTCTTCAATTTTCAGTAGTTATTAAATATGACACTGTCTTTTGATTTCTGGAGTATTGTGGTGATAAAGCTTTAAATCTATTTTATGCTAATCAGGAAAAAATGCCACCAAAGATTAATTTCCTTATTGCATATTTTGACCTTGCTTAGGTATGATTCAACACTTGGGTGAATATATAAGCCCCTCAAAAAGGTCTCTTGAATAACATAAGTCCTGGGGCTTACTTTTTGAATTTTACAGTATACATGTATTGCAATTCTATTGACATGTTAAATGATTATTTATTTTATTCAAAACATTACAACTTACCAGTAGCAAGATCTATACTGGATCTATAGCATTGAAACCCATCCTCACAGTTATTTAATGCACTTTCAGGCTTAGCGGTTTCAGAGGATCAGCTCAAGGAAGTTGCAGAGCATTCAGAAAAATGACATAAGAAAAATGACTAAGACACTGAGCCTTCTGTCCAATGATGTCAGACTCATTGACACACAATGCCCCATTGTTATTGGTATACTTAACAAACTTGCCATCAATGAACCCCTCAACTGTGACAAATTCTCCTTTGTCTGTCTCTCCATAATAGATTCTGCCATATTTGGGCACTTCTCCAAAGGAACTGTCAGTGTTCAGTTCCTTAACTTTTTGTTCCAGTTGTAATGAAAAATTTCTGGCCAACACGTGCATTTGCACAGTTTTTCGTGTGTGTTCCTCAGCAGTTTGGCCAATATCTTCTATTCCTTTAATAGTGGTAGGGAGGTATCTCTTAATAACCCATACTCCACTGTACATTGGGTGTTTTGAAGTGGCTTTAAAGGCTTTTCGAAAACCTCCTTGAGCAAAATGTTCTTTTTCTTCAGAAAATTCAACCACAGTTGGGATCTTTGACCAAGTAAAGCTTTCAATGTCACACTGAAAAATGTTTACAACGGTACTTGATGATGATGTGGCTTTGTTGAACTTGCCTAGCTTGATCATTTCAGCGACAGAAAGGCTAACTGGATACACTGATTTGGCAGGACTTGATGGACTCTCCTGGCCCTGGTCTTTACTTGAACCTCTAGCCTTGGGTGACAGGCATTCAGATTTCGTTCTACTGCAAAAAGGCTTTTTTCTAGGTGGTACATGAGATGATGAAGCCGTGGCGGAATTATAACTTTTCTCGGTGTCAAATTTATCTTCATCGTCAATATCATCAATAGTAAATCGATTGATAAATCGCACGTGGATAACTTTCAAACTGGGGATTTGATCCACAGTTTTGCAGGAAGGTCCTTGTTCTCCTGCAAGGACATCGCAAATTAACTTTGGCCCGATGCGTGATGAAAAATATTTCTCACATGAATGTTTTATTTTCTCAATAGTCAGTTCCTCTTGGGAATCAAAAGGCACGAACTCTCTGGGGCCTACCCTTGTATATTTATGGGCCTTCCCACTGACGTCAGACGATAACCTTTGGATTGTCAGCTCACTGCCTTGCAGCTTTCTCTGGCGCTTGTCTTGTGAGGTCGTCTTATTCACCCGTTTGTCTTTCATTTTCTCTTTGAAATCCATCCACGAACGCTTCGCCATTTTGGAATGAATTAGACTTCGTCCCTTCTGGTCAGCGGAACGGTAGTCGTCGGCCACATGGCCGGAAACTGCCATTGGATTTGTTTCTTTTTTGTTTCTTTTTTTTTTTTTAAATTTTTTTTTTTTGTTTAATTTTTTAAAGTAAAGTAGAATCATAAAAAATTAAAATATAAAAAATATATATATATATAAAAAATAAAATAAAATAAATATAAAAAATAAATAAATAAAACATCAATAAAAAAACACATAAAAAAAAAATAATAAAAAATATATATAAAAAAAGGAAAAAAGTTAATAGATTGCTGCCATTTAATTCAAAATCTCGAATGGCAGCTATCGGCCACCATAGAGTTCATCCCCAATCTAATTGAATTACTTGTTTGTTTAAACGTTCCTTTAAAGTACATGCATTATTTGCACTGTTACTTAAGATTTTTTTTTAAGATTTTATTAAAATCAAACTGATATTGTAACCGAAGGTTAAATTGCATCAGTAATTACAATATATAAATAAAAAAAACCCATTTAATTTACAATAAAGTTAAAATGTAGCAGACCTATAAAACTGTATATTTACTATTTACTGTTTTCTTTAGAGATAATTTGTGGTAAAAATGAGTTCTTAAATCTGTCCGTTTTACATAAGAAGTTCTTATATTTACATTTTGACCTCATGTCGTAAACTGACGAGGTCTTTGGGATCAGATGTTCACTAACTTTACTGTTTTTTCCATTCTTCGCAAAGAATTGTTTACATAGTTCTTCACGCCGTATTTTAAGTAACGGGAGATCAGTGAGCTCACGTGCTTGGCAGTAACTTAATGAAGGTAACATAATTTTAAATGCACGTTTTTGGATTTTCTCGATGTCTTCACTTAAATACTGTTGTTAAATACGTGCTTGGCAAGCGTATTCTAAGACCGGCCTTATAATGGTGGTGAAAACCGTGCACAATATCGTCATGTTAGCATTCGATCTTTTTAGAAGTCTCAGCATGTAAAGTCTTTTCCCAGCTTTTTTAACGATTTGATGTACGTGGTCATTCCAATTCATATTATCTTGAAGAGAGATGCCAAGGATACAAGCGGATTTTACGCGTTGTACTGCTACGTCGTTAATCATTAAAGGTGGAAAATTCCGTTTTTCTTTCGAAAAGTCGATGACCATTTCTTTACACTTAGCTATATTTAGCTTCATGTTGTTTGCCACAGTCCAATCATGAATATAGTCCACTAGTTCCTGCAGGTTACTGCTACAGTGAGGTGAAATACTTTCAGTGACCGTGCTATCGTCGACGTACTTCCATCGGTCAGGCCATTCGGAGAGCAAGTCATTTATCATTACAAGAAAAAGAACAGGAGCTAGCACTGTCCCTTGGGGAACTCCTCCGTTTACATAATGCCAGTCCGACAAACTGTTGTACAGTTTTTACGCCTTGTTTGCGATCTGTAAGAAAACTTTGTATCCATTTAACTATACTTGATGGTACACTCATATCTGATAATTTACGCAAAAGAGTGGTATGGTCAATACGGTCGAAAGCTTTGGAAAAGTCGAGAAGGAATACTCTTACGACACTTTTTGCTGCGTCTGACTCACTAAGTAAATGATGGACAAGACTTATCAGGTTATGCGTCGTCGAAGTGTTTTTTAGTGAACCAAACTGTCTTTTGTCAATTTGTTCCTTAATCGAATCGATCAACCAATCAGCAACAAAACTTTCGCAAATTTTTGACAAGGTGGGAGTTAGTGATATAGGGCGTAGATCGTTATTTATATCGACAGGTGCTGATACTTTTGGAATTGGGATAACATTAGCTTCTTTCCACGAGGTAGGAACAAACGCTTGCTGGAACGAAGCATTAAAGATGGAAGAGACAGGCAAAGCTAAGATGTAAGCGTTGTCCTTCAGTACCCAATTTGGTGTTTCATCAGGTCCAGGTGATTTTGAAGAAGATACAGCAGCCAATTTGTGGTATACATTTTCTTCACTGAAAATATATTCCGGAAGGATTAAAAATTGACTACTCTCTGCTTGGGTCTCGGTGGGGGATTGTTTTAGGGGGGACATTTCTTGGGTAACTGATGTAAAGGCATCGTTAATTTTATTAGCTAGGAGTTTTCCATTAATTATCTCATCATCCACGACCAGGGTTGAGAGCGCTTTTTTCTTGGGATATCCTGCGTGTTGCTTAATGCATTCCCACCACCTTTTAGGGTTGGGATTCAATTTCAACTGATCAATCATTTTCTGGAGGTGGGCAGATCTAAGTTTCTCCCGTTCTCTATTTGCAAGGTTACGAAGGTGGCGGTACTGTTCGATGTTCCCGTCATGGTAAGCTTTTTGCCGATTTCGAATTATCTCTTTAAAATCGGGAGTTACCCAGGGTTTATCTTTGTCATGTAGCTTCACAGTTTTTGTGGGAAAGAAAATATCTAAACCTGCGTTTAAAATATTTTGGAAAAAGACCAATTTCTGATCACATAAGACTTCGCGGTAAAGCGGTGTCCAATTTAAGTCAGCCAACCACTTTCCAAAAGCAGCCTTATTGGCTGGGTGCCTTTTTCTTCTTTTCACATTCGTGGTCACATTCTTAGCCTGGATTTTTCTAAGGGTACAAAACAGCGAATTATGGTCACTTTGTCCAATATTTGAGGTGACCAGTAGGGAATCACAAAAGTCTGCCATATTTGTAAGGATCAGATCTAAAATAGCATTGTTCCTAGTTGGTTCTCTGACAATTTGTTTTAAAGTAAAGTGCCTGAGTAAGAGAGACACTGGGCATCTGTTAAAATCGCCAACGAGAAAGATTCCAGCATTTGGGTATCTCGTAAGTGCAAGGTCGAGTTTTATCGTTAAATGTTCCACCAACGCTTTGTTATCATTTTGTGGTGGATGGTAAACTATGCAGACAATGAGGCATGAGTAACCACGAGGAAGTTTATGGGGCCTTAAGTATAGCCAAAGAGTTTCAAAGCAGTCGTCTTGCAACTCTGTTAATACTTTAAAGGGAGTGTGCGAATTTATGAATGCACACACCCCTCCACTGATCTGGTTAGTTCTATCGCGCCTTATTACTGAGTAGCCATCGACTTGTACAGCACCATCATCAATATTTTGGTTGAGCCACGTTTCAGTAATAAACGCAAATCTGATGTTATTTAATTTAAGAATAATCTCTAAGTCATCTATCTTCGGCAATAATGATCGAATATTCGATAGGAAAAAGGTCAGTCGGTCAGGTTGAGCCAGACGAGAACAATTGGGTAGAGTATCTGGATTTACCACGGGATTCTTGGAAACTTTTACTGCAATCAAATTACTAATATTTCGTCCGTTCTGCATCGAAACACTTCTTTGCAGGCGCGTTCGCGATGATATTCTCGTTGAGGTTCTAACAATAATTGGAGCCATATAATCTCTCGGAGTTATTGTAAAGTGCGACGGACAAGTTCGAGGACATAGGCGTAAATTCATTTTGTTTTCCCTTGTTTTAGAGTATTTTCAGCGCGTTTTTCCACTTTCGAAATTATTAGTACAAAGCCAATTTTAGGTGGAAAGAGATCAGTTACGAAAGGCTCAGAATAACCTTGAACAACAACATTGTTATTTAAGCTAGGGCTATTCCAGAGAACTTTTATGAATCTAAACTTTTTCACAATAGAACTTCAAACAAGCCAACCCTACGCAATCGTAAGCCCATGGTCCTGTAACGTTGCTTCTTACCTATTAACATACCACAAATAATCCTGCCCGTAGCGCAATCCGACGTTAGATTTGTGGACGTTCAAGTAATTCAATTAAAGAGAGAAAAAACTAGGCGTACGCGTCCTCGCCAACAGCAGTGACGCCAATTAAGGAGACCGCTGAGTCCTTAGATAGAGCAACATTTTCTAGCTCATGAAATAGTTTATAGAGTGAGTTCATCCCCTATCTAATTGAATTACTTGTTTGTTTAAACGTTCAATTTAAGAAATAGTAGAGATTTTTAGCTCTTTTAGAACAAGCGTTATAAGCGAAAATGTCAAGGGCATTAATAATAGGCTATAATTAATTTCCGGTATTTTACTGCCTGACGATTTAACTTATTATAACGTTTGTTCTACTGCACCTGTATTTGTTCTTTTATAGAAACGTCTCGACACTCTGCGAAAACGCGTTAGTGGTGGAGTGACAAAGCGGAAGTCAAGCAGTCTTGGCGTATTTTTAAAAAATTATGTTCAAGGCAAAATGTGAAGATGAAGGGGATTCCTCCGACGAGTTTTAGTCCTATAAACGATATAGTTACATGCGCTTTTGACCATCTTCTCGTCTTCACACCTTCGTACTAATATAATTAATTGTTCATATATAATATAGTAGAGATTTTTAGCTCTTTTAGAACAAGCGTTATAAGCGAAAATGAGCCAATCTAATGATTTAGATGGAATTATTAAAAAACCAACAAATGAAGAACAAAAGCGAAACATGGGGTGGAGGATGAGGATGCGAAGGAAATGGTAAAAGAACTAAAAATCTCTACTATATCTTAAATAGTAATGGCCTTTGGACAAATGCCTTTAGTGAACGAATAACATAATTTTTTTTTTTTTCGGTGCCCTGGCGAAACTCCTTTCTGATAATGGTTTTAAATTTGTCACGGAGTTGTGTTCAGAAAAATCCCTGTCCGGCACCACTCCCAGCTCTTGGCACCTGTCACTACTAGCTAGAGCATGCAGGACTATCTCCCTGGGAACGTTCTCATTTCTTGGGAGCAGTGCCGTGGCGTAAATTGCTTCGCTTTGTGCAGCGGAAAAAAGCGAACGTGAATGGCTCGGTCGGTCTCTGTCCTCCCTCGCGAACCTCGCAAGGGAAATTGTACCTGATCCAGAGGTTCTATCAGATGTTACCCTTTCAGTAATGGCGAGAGTTCCCTTCGCAAGGATTTTGGAAGTGAGATAGTCGTACGCCTTATCGATGTTTACACTGTCTAGCAGAACATTATTGCTACAACGTTCCCGAATTCTGTTACGACCGGGGAGAACCCCGGACGAAAGAGTAGACGAGAAGAGTTCTAGCAATAATTTCTTCTGTTCGACAGAGAGGACATCATCGGTACGGGAAGACGTGGCTGCAGTTCCGGCAGCAGCAGATGACTTTGCGCCTTTCTGTGCCGATGATTTATCTGATAAAACCTCTGGATTGGCAGATGGCGCCGAAAGAGGTGGAGTAAGAAGCGAGCGTTGCCCATGATTTATAGAATGCTTGTAAAGCCACATTTATTCATATGCAGTTGGTTTAATTTCCCCTGCGCAATTATACCGCCTACCATGGGTTTCAAAGGGAATTGCATGTATATTAATTTTGTTATATTGTAGTGGTAGACCGTGGTGGACCGTTGCATAAGGCGGTATATAATTGCGCAGGGGAAATTAAACTAACTGCATATGAATAAATGTGGCTTTACAAGCATTCTATAAAAGAGGGTTAACCTTTACATTTATTTATTGAATAATTTCAACCTCTTCCAGATTTCGCTTCGTCTAAAACGCGTGCCGCAATACGTTAATTTCTCAAATTTCCAACGACAAGGTAGCGGGTCTTCTGTAGTTTTTGAAGTTATTAATCTTAATATAAAAATAATTATGCTCCCATTAACAATTCATTGATGGTATTAGCTGGGGAAATCATTTTTAAACTTAAATAAAATGTTCTGTTATGAAATGAAATACACCCTGCTTGTTTTTCCCTAATCGTCTTAATGTCAGATATAGATTCAGTTAAAGCGGGCTCAGATATCAACCAACGGCTGAAATATGAGCGTCATATCTAAACAATAGTAATATTATAAATACATCTCTCTTTCAACAGTTATCCAAGTATCAAAACCTACATTTTTTTCCATCGACAGAATGCACTTTCTCTCGCAATACTGTTCTAGTGACTTAGATATTATTGAGTAACAAAGAAAGGGCCTCGTAGTAGAGTGCAATCTATACATTTTTAAATGCAAATGTCTCGCATTGCACGAAACAGTCTCAAATTCTACAATTTGTTTATTGACTTTAATTTACAAATTGAAATCATATTTTAGCTGTATTTTATACAATATTAAGAAAAATCAGTCAAGGACAATCTTGGACTATAATGTTGTAACACCGCCTCCCCCCGATTCAATGTTGACCGAAATGAAACCATGTTGGACTGGAGTTTCATATAACAACATTGAATCGGGGGGAGGGGTTGACTGTTACAACTATTATTGCCCAATATTGTAGCTACTGCTCCGGGTCGTTGACCACTGTCTAGAATCAAGCGAAGAAACAAGTAGTCTCTCAGATGCACAAATAGGTTATCATCCGATTTTGTGCTGCCTGAAAGAGTTTCCGAAATTGCTCCTGAATAGAAAGGGATTGCGGGCCATTGAGTAGGGCATGGAATTCCTTTTTATTAAGGAGGTATTTCTGTCCCTTCTTCGCCACTTCATGCCTACGAAGTTTCTTCTGGACGGTATAGTACCTTGACCACTTACTTTGGCGTTGCAGAACAATCTGGATGTCTGCCAGGTCTTAATCGGAAACAACGAGAAGTGATTCAAGATGTTTCCGGCGCAACCTGACAAATTCCAGAAAGCTACGAAATGCCAATAACAAGCGGTCGAGGGACCCGGGTGCCAACGGTTTGGGCAACAATCGGTTTCCCTGAAAGACGGAGCGTGCAATCAGGGAAACGTATTTGTCCTCCCACAGCCGTTGGGGAAAAGAAAGTTCAGGGTCTACCTGTGCCAGAAGCCGTGCGACATACATGGCCTCCTCCTGGGCTATCTCACGACTTTTGCTGCACCCGTCGAGTGACATCATGTAGTAGTAAAATTCCTGCAAAACAGGGCATCTTGAGACACGATCGTTAAGTTCGCCCCGCTCAAATGTTTTAGGGGCGAACGGCTCAGAAGAACTGCTCTGCTTTGCAGGCATCTCATCTTCAGACGATGATTCGGATGAAGATGACAACGAGTTACTATCTTTATCCGAATCATCGTCTGAGGATGAGTAGGTAACTAAATTAACCTTGGCGGCCACGTTATTGTTTGGTACCTTGAATGCCTTCGGAATTTTTGTCTTTCTCTGAGGGCAGCCTGTTGTTGCTGTTGTTGGAGCTGTTAATTCATCTCTCCTCGCTTTGCGTCGCCTCTCCCGTCTTCCTTGTTGTATTGCCTCCGCGTTTAACCTAAATATTAATTGAACAAAATTAATCAAGAATGAACTTACAAGTTTCCGTTTCCATCTCCATCTCCATCTCCATCTCCATCTCCATCTCCATCTCCATTTCCATTTCCATTTCATTTACGAAACAGTCAATAGGAGATTCCGGCACAGGTTAACAATCCGTATGGACTTGAAAAGGAAGGAACAATAAAACCAACGGCAGGAACTCCAGGACTGACTTCGTAACCACTTTGATACATATAGCTCACTCTCATACATATGCATGCCTGATATATGTTCGATGGCTGCTTATATAGTTTCTAGAGTATATAATTATAGTAACATACTTCATTCTATATATAATATATTTACGTAATTACTAAATGACATCATAGCTGACTCATGCCAAGTCATAAGTATTACTAATTGGTTACAAGTACTTATTAAAGGGGAACTCCACTCCAAATACAAGTTAGGGTCAGATAAAAGATCTTACCTGTATTAGATTATCCCTAAAGTATTTCAGTGTAAATGTTCATAGTTAACGAGAAATGGCTGCCGTAGTTCGGGATTTTTTACATATTTAGACGCCATGTTCTTCTTTCTCGAGCAGACGCGGATTGTCAGCGGTTTTCGCATTGTGACGTCACTGAGTGCTTCCTTCTTGATCACAACGTTGTTTTCAAGGCGAATCATTATGAATGTTGATTACGTGTGTTCGTCGAGCGATGATTTATCGCGTTCAAATTCTACTAGTTCCTCAGGTGAGAGTCTAGAGGAATTTAATAGACACATTTTACAGGCGGACGAAGTCCTGGGCTATCAGTTTCAACCGAGACGAGACTCTGACAGTGGTGAACCGAGTGCATTACTAAACGACGCTGAAGATATGTCGAGGCAGTCGAGTGACGAAGATATGCCTCCTGTTCGATTGAGTAATTTAGACTGGTAAGTTGTCATAGTTTATAGTTTACATTGGTAAATTGAAATATTTTTGTTGCTGCGAAATTCCAGCAATCGTAGCAAAGAGATTATTTCCCGTTGTTAGGTGTTTATGCGAACATTGCCAGATAATGGATAGGGAAGAAGAATGTATCTGTTGTCACGAAGTTCAACAGGTCGTGAATAAAAACGATGAAGTTTTTGAACAAGAGAACCCTCCAGCACCTTACACTTGCATAACAGATAACCCAGGTTTCCGAGCAGTCTGTTTAGATCGGTGGGTTTTACAGGTTGCTTGGTTTCAGTACAAACAGCAATACGGAAGTAAAGCGTACGAAGGTCCTGAACACAAAATCCATAGACATGTTGCATACAGGCAGCTAGTGCGATGGTGTTGGGGAGTTTTAGGAAAAGACGTCCGTGTTGTTCTTCCATCTTGTGCAGTTAGCTGTATTCGAGCCCACTTTCCACCACCAGGAGACGAAGATAACTTTGAGTTCATTGGATTTCGTTTTGCTGATGAATGACTTATTGTTGTAGTAAGCATGTGAGGTATTTTGTTACACTGAAATCGAATATTTGCCACTACAAGTCTATAAAGTAATTTGCATCCAGACTACCAAAACCATCTTACTATGTTCATTGCTTCTGTTGACCCGCCATTCTTGATTTGTGTTGCTCGATCACATCTTGTTTTGATGGTCTAGGAGATGGTGCAATACATTTTGCTTGTACAATTCGCTCATAGTTAAATTTCTTACCTTCCTTGCACAGAATAACATCATTCATCATGCTTTTAACATAACTGTTCGACTTTTGAGTTTTAATTTCTTTTGCAACCCAATTCTTTCGTTGTTTGGAACAAGCCACTTTGTACCTCTGTTCACCCTTGTGAGGACCATGTTTCACTACTGCTTGGCTTCTGTTTACATTGAAATTGTGATCTAAGATGGCTAGCTGAGTTCGAGCTAGCATTTCATTATAACAAAAGTGCTCCCGTTTGGGAACATACTTTGTCATAAGGGAATGATATGACTCCAACTCACCAGTGTGATGGAACTCAGTAAGTTTGGCAAGATCTTTCAGCAGCTTCTTGTTGGTGACAACTTCTTCCAAAGAAATATGGGCAGGAGAACCAGCCTTAAGCCATATGATGCCTTCTTGATCTCTTCTTCTCATTGCCTTATGCCCACATTTTTTGAAGAGCTTGAAATCAGGGGATCTCCATTGGTGTTTGTTGACAATGTGATGTAAAATGGACAACCATTTCTCCCTCAGCATATCGGCATCTCCACCACACGTTGATGCACACCACCACAAATGGTTGGAAACGCATTGTATCCATTGCATGAGCTCCTCACAATTCTTTTTCTTGGCCTTCTTTGTGAGCTTTTTTTGTCACCCATTTACTCATGTGCCACACATCATATTGATGCTTGATCTTGGGGTATACACTTTTCATCTTGGATGTTATTGTGGTATGGCGGTCTGTTGTAAGACATCTGACTGGAACCTTCTTACTGAGAATTGAATTCAGCGATCTCTTACAGCCTTCATACTCCATGGCATTGGATGAAGTGGCCTCTGTTACTTGCACCAAGCTGAATTCAATTATCAGATTGGATTTTTCATCCATCAGGGTGTACGTTCCGTATTTCGCAGAATGCCCAGGACTGTCGCACCGCCCGTCACCACATATATCAACACTGCGGCTTTGCTTCATTTGTTTGATGACTGTACTTTGATTTGTTTTCCAGTTGTGCTGGATTACTGGGAATAAATTTTTTGTTTGTACAGAATAGTAGTGTGAAGAGCTAACAAACTGGAGATATAGGTACTTGGCAAAGTCAGCAGTGTGTTTATATGTGTTGCCACTAAAGAGAATAGCTGCTGGGATTAGCAGATTACCCATGGCAGCCCCTTTAATTGTTGGTTGGGATTGCCAGGTTTCAGCATGACCATTCATGCAAATGGTGTTAATTGTTACCATACTTCCCTGATTTTGTTGTTTTCTTGTTTCGATTACGTTCCCACACTGCCCACAAAATTTAAAGAGTTTGTTTAGCTGGCTTTCAAACACAATAAATTTTTTCTCTTCAGGTGTTGGACAGGATTGGTCATCGATATCAGATTCTTCAGAAGCACTTGAAGGACAATACATGGAACCATCATCACTTAGACAAGCATCATCTGGTTCACTGGAAGGGGTTGTGTACTCTTCTGAGCAAGATGGTGCTTGGGTGTCATCTGATCCAAGAATCACTGGACTTTCATCTTGGCCAGAGATCACTTGTGTCTCATCTGATTCAGCAATCACATGCTGGTTTTGGACTGAATTAGGAAGAATTTCAACCTCGCCACATTCAAGAATTGACTGGTTTTCATCAGGATCTGGCATGTGTTGGGTTTTGTCTCGCTGTGTAGGGTGCATCTTATTTGTTTGGTTTAGTAAAATGTTATCCGTTTGTGTAGCAATAGTTCTGAACATTTTTACAATTTTCGGGGAAAATGTTTGTACTCCTTTCTCTTCTTTAAGGGGTTTGTCAGTCAAATTTGATATTAGTTCACATTGATCATCATCATTATCCATGTTGCAATCAGGAATGACAGGGGTTAGTGAGTCCTTCAGCTTGAGTGACTCTTCATCCTTCAATGTGGTTGGAACCTTTATAATACCAACCAAAATTATCGAATAGTGAACTTCAAATATATCAAAATAATCAAATCATAGTGTGCAGTCTGGTTAATACATGTAAATATATTCATATTATTTTCTGAGTTTGTAATTTTTTTTCTTGCTTTCTCAAAAATATAAAACAAATTAAAAGTGTTAAAATAAAACTTGTTTCTTTATTTTTTTTTATTATCTACGATCTTGCGTCTTTTAAAATAGTGCATTTCCGCGTCGCTATTTTAATTGCATTTTGGACGGATTATAATAATTTGCTATACCTTATTTTCTCGATTTCGAATTTGCTGTAGACTCGACTGACGGGTGCTGTTTTTCCTCTCGCCAAAACCAAAACGTGTTGGGACAGCAGAAGGTTTTAATGATTTAGGTTTCTTGTGGCCACATATCTCGATAGCTGGTTCAAAGCAATCTGCGGTGAAGTGCACGCTGCAGACGAACGAGTGGCATGGTTTGCACGGGTTATCGCGTCGGATATTTCTGAGCCAAATGCTTTTTAACGGTCCGGTTGGCAGTCTGTGGTAGCTTATATCCGTCCCTTTGGTCTTTCGCCATCCATTTGTACACAAAGGAACCATGCAGTGCGGCATTTTACCAATTTTACTAGCGCGTAATTAGAGAAACGACACGCAGAGTTGTTATTCTAATTTCCCGCAATCGAGCAGAAGCACTCAGTGACGTCACGATAAGAAATCCGCTGACAATCCGCGTCTGTTTGGAAAAGAACAACATGGCGTCCAAAACTACCGAATATTTCGAACTTCAACACGCCATTTCCGAACATGTATTTATCATTACGCTTAGAAACTTCAGGAATGAACTAAGGTAAGTACGAGTTCTTAACTGACCCTAACTTGTATTTGGAGTGGAGTTCCCCTTTAAGTGTTCAGTGATCAAATAACGTCTAGTTAATTAACTGTCTTAGGATAGGCATATCCGTAACACCCTCCCTCTTAAAAGAAAAAAAGAAGTTTGATAGAACTTTCTTTTTTAGAATATAAAATCCTTAACCATGTCTATGGCCTAGAAAGACAGTCCGCAATCAAATTGTCTTTTCCTTTAATATGTCTGATTTCCAAATTATATTCTTGTAAAACTAGACTCCATCGCAATAGGCGTTGATTCTTGTTCTTCAGCTTGTGGAGGAATACCAAAGGATTATGATCACTGAATACAACGATCGGCAGACTTGAGGAAGAGACATAAACTTCGAAATGCTGTAAAGCGAAAACCAGAGCTAAACACTCCTTTTCGATTGTCGAATAGTTTCTCTGGTGTTTGTTGAACTTTCTGGAAAAATAGCACACCGAATGGTCAATCCCGTCTTCATCTTCTTGGAGCAAAACAGCACCAGCAGCTACATCACTTGCATCCACAGCTAACTTAAATGGATGGTTGAAATCTGGAGCTGACAAAACGGGAGCACTTTTCAACATGGCTCTAAGGTTTCCAAACGCCCATTCACATTGATCTGTCCAAATATATTTAGCGTTCTTACGAAGTAGCTGAGTCAAAGGCTCAGTGATGGTGGAGAAATTTGGACAGAACTTTCTGTAATAACCAGCCATACCCAGGAAACGCATCAACTGTTTCTTTGACGAAGGTCTAGGAAACTCTGAAATACAACTTATTTTGGCATCAACAGGCTTTACATAACCCTGACCAACAACATGACCCAAATAGGTGACATTTGCACACCCAAACTCACTTTTGATCAAATTGATGGTCAGTTTTGCCTTGCTGAGCCTCCTGAAGAACTCTCGGATGATCTTTAGATGTTCTTCCCAGGTATTGCTGTAAATGATGATATCGTCGATGTACGCTTCGCAACCGTCCAGGCCAGAAATGATGCTATTAACGAGACGTTGAAAGGTGGCTGGCGAATTTCTCATTCCAAATGGCATGACCTTGTACTGGAACAAACCCTCTGGGGTAACAAAGGCTGAGATTTCTTTGGCATGATCAGTAAGTGGAACTTGCCAAAATCCTTTCAATAAATCAAACTTGGTGACGTACTTGGCTTTTCCAATTTTATCGATACAATCATCCATTCGTGGGATTGGAAATGTATCCGACTTAGTCGCATTATTGACTTTTCGGTAATCGGTACACATACGATAGCTTCCATCAGGTTTCGGCACCAGGATACATGGAGAGCTCCAATTACTTTGACTTGGTTCTATGAAGTCGTTTTCCAAAAGATATTGAACTTCCTCACCTAGGTATTTCTGCTTCACTGGGTTTAACCTGTAGGGATGTTGTTTTACTGGTTTAGCATCACCAACGTCAACATCGTGGAAAATTTTGTCTGTTCTGGTAGGAATATCTGGAAAAAGTGTTCGAATTCTTTAACCAGGTTCTGAAGATCTTGACGTTGATTCGGTGGAAGATGAGATAGCTTGGAATCCAGATTATGTAGGACATCAGAGTTGTTGAGTTTTGATGTGGCAGACAGACTAGAAAGTTCTCCTAGGTCTACATCGTCTTTGTCTTTATCAGACTCCGAACTCACTACATTTACAGAATGTATTACCCTATCATTATCGTAATACGGCTTTAACATATTTACATGGCACAACTGTTTTTGTTTACGCCTATCTGGAGTTATTAGGGACATAATTTAAATCACTCTCTTTCTTGTCTACAACATAGGGACCAAAATACCTAGCCTGAAGGGAATTTCCAGGAACTGGGAGCAATGCAAGAACCTTATCACCGCGTTTAAATTTGCGGTTTACTGCGTTTCGATCAAACCTATTTTTCATGTTTTTCTGTGTTGATCGAAGATTTGTCCTAGCTAGATCACATGCTTTCGTAAGTTTTGTGCGAAAGTCCGAAACCGTACTGCAAAAGATTTAACGAACCGCCATCTTCCGAAAGGAATTTTTCTTTTAGGAGTTTAAGTGGTCCTCTAACCGTATGTCCGAAAACTAACTCAAATGGGCTAAAGCCCAGAGATTCTTGAACTGACTCTCGAGCAGCGAATAAAAGTAAATGGATGCCGTCATCCCAGTCTTTTTGTGTGTCGAGGCAATAGGTTCTCATCATGTTTTTTAAAGTTTGGTGAAACCTTTCGAGAGCACCCTGACTTTCAGGATGATAGGCAGTAGATTTATACTGCTTGATGCCTAACTCGTGCATCACCTGTTGAAAAATTCCAGACATGAAATTTGAACCTTGGTCCGACTGAATAGACTTAGGAAGGCCAACTAAAGTGAAGAATTTAATTAAGGCCTTAACAATGGTTTTTGCCTTAATATTTCTCAAAGGTATGGCTTCAGGGAACCTTGTAGAAGCACACATAATGGTCAACAGATATTGATTGCCTGCCTTAGTCTTAGGTAATGGGCCAACACAATCTACAATTACTCTACTAAACGGCTCCTCGAAGGCTGGAATTGGCTGTAAATGGGCTTTTGGATTCACCTGATTTGGTTTCCCAACAACCTGACAAGTGTGGCAAGTTTTTACAAAATTGCACTACATCTCGTCTAAGATTAGGCCAGTAGAAATGACTCAGAATTTTAAGATAGGTTTTGGTAACACCTAAATGGCCAGAAAGGGGGGTTTCATGCGCTAGGCTAAGTATGTCAGACCGGTAGGTCTTTGGCACAACGATCTGATATCTGACACACCACTCATCGTCTGCCGAAACATCAGGCGGTCTCCACTTTCTCATTAAAATATCGTTTTTAATAAAGTAGCAGACCGGATTCTTCGCAATTTCGGCCTCGTCAACTGCTTTATGAAATAAGACAGAGATCTCAGGATCATTTTGTTGTGCCATTAATAAGATTTGGCTTTGAAAAGGTTGCTTGAGACGATTCAGATGTTGAATTAACGCCTTCGAAAGCTTGGCCAAGAAAGGTGTCTGACATATCGATGACGTCTTCACTAGCGTCATGTTCTAATTGCTTCTGCTGACGCATGGCTCGAGTTACCGCACATGCGGGATATAAAATCTGAAATTTCTCGCTCAATAGGATCAGGAGTTTGATTTACACACAGTTTATCAGTCAAAATTGGGTTAACGACTACCTTCTCGCCTGCAAGGTCATTGCCGAGAAGTAGATGAATTCCCTCAAATGGTAAAGTCGTTTTAATACCCAATAGAACGGTACCAGACAATAGGTCTGACGACAAATTGACTTTGTGTAATTGTTGAGAACTGAACGTATCAGAATTAACTCCTCTAATCAAAACATTCTTACCAGAGTAAGACTCCTGAGAAAAATGGTTAAAGTATCTGCCAACAAAAGAGATTGGGAAGCCCCAGTATCTCTTAAAATTTTAATAGGAACAGTTTTTGACAGATCACTTGTAAGTGATATGAAACCATTATGAATAAATGGCTGAAAGACTTCCATAATAGGGTCAAAAGAGGACTTAACCTCACAGTTAAGAGAAGGAAGTGGCTTAATGACAGATGTGTCTTGCACATTGTCAAGCATGGACTGTTTTGAAGTACAGCCATTGGGTTTTACTTCACCTTGCTCTTGTTGTCTCCGTTTCAATTTGTAGCAATCTGATATTACATGACCATTCTTTCTACAATAACTACAAACTATGTTGTTAAAAGGAGAGTTTGAAGGCTTGCCTTGAGAAGGTGGTTCAAATCTAGCAGTGGGTGGTTTGGACTTTTTAGCGTCAGGATTAAAATTATCTGAATATTCCTTTGACAGGTTCTTAGCACCAAATACACGCTTGCTATCAAATGATGAAGAATTATTGCCTCGAAAAGACCAAGACTGTGGCGCCTTATTTGTGAATGAAACCTTATGTGTTAAAATGAAATCGTCGGCCAAACGCGCGGCAGCTGTTAAGGTTGTCGCCTTTTGTTCATTTAGAAATACGCATATATCACTTTTAATGCATCTTTTAAATTCTTCAATCAAAATCAATTGTCTCAATTGGTCGTATTCCTTATCGGATTTTTCGGAGGCACACCAGCGATCAAACCATTGCTCTTTTTCTCTAGCGAATTCTAAATAGGTCTGCCTACCCGTTTTTTCAAAATTTCGAAATTTCTGACGATATACCTCAGGGACCAACTCGTACCCCTTAAGAATCAATTCTTAACGGTATCGTATTCCGAAGCTATATCTAACGAAAGCTGTGCGTAAATATCACGAGCTTTTCCAACTAAAACACTTTGCAATAACATGGTCCAATTTTCTTTGGGCCACTTAAGATTTTCGGCTATTTTTTCAAAATGTAAAAAATACTTATCGACATCCCGTTCCTGGAAAGGTGGAACCATTCTAATGTGCTTAGTAACATCAAAACTCGAATCTAGTTTGGTTCCGGTATGAACAGATCCCAATTTTCCTTGCAACTCTATTTTTCTCATTTCCAACTCAAATTTCTGCTTTTCTAATCTCTCTTCTCTTTCTCTTTCCCTTTCTTTATCTTCTCTTTCCCTTTCTTTATCTTTATCTTCTCTTTCCCTTTCTCTATCTTCTCTTTCCCTTTCTCTATCTCTCTCCATTTCTAATTTCTTTAATTCCAATTTCATTCTTTCTGCTTCCATTGCAAATTTCATTCTTTCTATTTCTATTTCTGGATTTGCATCGGGATTCTTATACAAATTTAAAACACTTTCCTCAAAGTGTTCTGATTTAACTAAGTGTTCCATAATTGTCTTTTGCATGTCCTTCTTTACCATAGAACTTTTTACCTATATAGTTAAATGATTACCTAATGAGATCAGGTCATCCTTCCTCAATTTATTAAAAACCTCTTGATCGGGCTCTAACATAAACTGCTCAGGTTTAAATTCTGACATTTTATCAAATAGCTGAGCTCACACAAATTCCAAATTTACCTCCGAATAAAAAATAAATCCAAAGTTACCGAACTTTGATTTTGAATGAATTCCCCGGACACTAACGTACACTTTCCCGAGACACTAACGTATACGTTCCCGCCTGAGCCCCCAATTGTTACGTGACCGCTATAACGCAACAAAAAGTGTAACCTCAGCTGTTTGGTTTCTACAATTATTTTTTTAATTAACAAGAAACTTAGAACAGATATTGAAAATGTCTATAAAGATTAAAACTAAACTAAAGTTCAGAAACTTATCTGTCGTCTGCACACAACGAAACAGTCAATAGGAGATTCCGGCACAGGTTAACAATCCATATGGACTTGAAAAGGAAGGAACAATAAAACCAACGGCAGGAACTCCAGGACTGACTTCGTAACCACTTTGATACATATAGCTCACTCTCATACATATGCATGCCTGATATATGTTCGATGGCTGCTTATATAGTTTCTAGAGTATATAATTATAGTAACATACTTCATTCTATATGTAATATATTTACGTAATTACTAAATGACATCATAGCTGACTCATGCCAAGTCATAAGTATTACTAATTGGTTACAAGTACTTATTAAGTGTTCAGTGATCAAATAACGTCTAGTTAATTAACTGTCTTAGGATAGGCATATCCGTAACAACATTTACATTTACATTTACATTTACATTTACAAGACAAGACAAGACAAGACAAGACTCAAACACCCAATTCAATATATAGCAGAATTTACTACTTAAATTAGGCGAAAAAGGCTAGACTAGATATTTACTTACAACTGCATAAATGACATTCAATTAGACATTTATTTACAATACCTTTTATATTCCTCGTCGTCGGTGTGCTCTCTTGAGGTGACGGCCAACACGGACGAAATAGGCCCAACATGTTGGACATTTGGTCTTTGGTTTTAATTTTTCTGTTTCTTTAATCCCCTTCCTTTGTTTTCTCACCATTTCCTTTGCGTCCTCGTCCTCCACCCCATGTTTGCGCCTTAGGTGCGCTGGCAAATACTTGAGAAGTTTGCCACAAATTGGGCACACCTTGCCAATACGCGGCGCAGTCTAAACCAAAAAAAACAAAAACAAAACGAAATTACCAAACAATTTATAATAATTGGATGGGAGATATTTGTACGGGTATGTGAGTTAATAAACGTTATTTCGCCCGACTTACTTTTGGTTTGCTCTCTCCATTCTCAGTCTTGTTCTATATAAAAAGCACAGGCTAATTAATTATTCAATGAATTTTTTTAATTAATAATTACTTTACAATTTATTTATTTATTTATTTATTTATTTATTTACTAATTTATTTTTTGTTATTTTCAAGAAAACGTTCTTTAATCGTTTACCGAGATCATAATTACCTGAGATTCACTCGTTAATCCTTCTTTTTTCACTCTAATTCTATTGGTCATATCCAAGTGGAAATAATTTTTCAAATACTTTGTTCGCTTTCGTTGTTCGTGTGTGGGTTTGTTAATAATTCCGTCTAAAATCATTTGGTTCGCTCGACTCGCATCCCTAAAAGAAAATAAGTAGCATGTTAAAACAGATAGTACTACGCGTGATAATAAAAAAGCTGTTTGACTACATGTTAGCATTAAAAGTAGTACTGCATAAAAAGAAGTGTATTTAGCTAATAAACGTCGCGATGGATGAGGGTCATTTAGTAAAATTCCCGAGGTCCGAAGCCCCGAGGTAATTTCAGTAAATGACACAAATTGAGCGGGACATTCAACATATCATGTTTGCTGGGATTCTTTTTTGTTGTAACCTCCGTTGAAGTCAAAGCGATGTGATTAGTTCTAATCAGACCTGGTTTGACATCAACGGAAGTAGGATTGGTAAAAATGAATATAATGAAGTTTATTGGTTGTTAATGGACGTGTGAGTACAAAAAAAAATTCCCTTAGTCCAAAACTATATGTGTATACTTACATCTCACAACATAGAGGACGGGAGTGATGACGATATAGTCCCCTCGTTCAAATCTTCCAAAACCCTAAAATTTAAAAAAAAGTTAAATTAAAAAAATATCACTAAAACTACTAATATATAACCTTTTGCAAACAAAGCTGGGTTGCAAGAGTTTAACACTGCGTGTCTTATTGTAAGTAATAAAAAAATTAAAGCTATGCTACTGAACACGTCCAATTTCAGTCTGCCTTATTTTACTAATTCATTATTTTAGAAATAAGTTATACATACAGCGGTGGGCCGCAACCAATGTCTTCACCTATATTCGCCAAATCGCAAACGATCGCATTTTTTCTCCTTTGGCTCTTCTTCCATATTTTCTTCGGTCACCTTCTCCTCCTCCATCCCTTCATCGACACTTTTTTCAATAATTCCATCTAATTCATCATCTAATTCATCATCTAAAACATTACATGTGCCAATTAAAAGTAGTACTGCATAAAAAGAAGTGTTTTAGCTAATAAACGTCCCGATGGATGAGGGTCATTTAGTAAAATTCCCGAGGTCCGAAGCCCCGAGGTAATTTCAGTAAATGACACAAACTGAGCGGGACATTTAACATATGTTTGCTGGGATTCTTTTTTGTTGTGATCTCCGTTGAAGTCAAAGCGATGTGATTAGTTCTAATCAGAACTAGTTTGACATCAACGGAAGTAGGATTGGGAAAAATGAATATAATGAAGTATATTGGTTAATGGACGCGTGAGAACAAAAAAAAATTCCCTTAGTCCAAAACTATACGTGTACACTTACATCTGACGACATAGAGGACGGGAGTGATGGCGATATAGTCCCGCGTTCAAATCTTCCCCTATATCCGCCAAATCGTAAACGATCACTTTTTTCCCCTTTGGCTCTTCTTCTATACTTTCTTCAGTCACATTCTCCTCCACCGTCTCGACACTTTCGTCCGTCTCCATCTCCTGATCCTCTTCTGATTCTTCTTCTTCTGGATCCTATTCCGACTCAGAGTTGCCAATGACAGAGGACTCAGCGTCGTCACTCTCGTCGAATAACGGCGCTGAGGACGCCAAAGACTCTGCATTGGAATACACTCCCTCGTCCGAATCTTCCATAGAGTATCTACAATGCGTAAAACAAAACGATGTTTATTATATAGCAGAGCAGTTACAAAACTATATTATATCCTAAATTGTTCCCCTCATCAAAACAAAGAGTTTAAGCAGTAACAAACAATACAGATGCAGTAGAAGGCAAGTTACAAGCAAAAACGTCAGGCAGTAAAATACGGGAAATTAATTATAGCCAATTATTAATGCCCATTACATTTTCGCATATAACGTTTGTGCTAAAAGAGCTAAAAAATCTCTACTATAGCTCCAATTATTCCCCTAATAATAACAAACAGTCAGATATGAGTTAGAACAATACAAGTGCAGTAGAACAAGCGTTATAAGTGAAATCGTCAGGCAGTAAAATACCGGAAATTAATTATAGCCTATTATTAATGCCCTTTACATTTTCGCTTATAACGCTTGCTCTAAAAGAGCTCAAAATCTCTACTATATCTTAAATTGTTCCCCTTATAATAACAAAGAGTTTGATATAAGTTTGTAACAATACAGATGCAGTAGAACAAACGTTATAAGTGAAATCGTCAGGCAGTAAACAAAGGAAAACAAACAATAATAATTAACTTTTGGTACCCTGGCCTTTGTGGATTTTTTGCAAACTGGCCCTAGTTAGGGGCCTTTGTGGATTTTTGGTACCTGGCCTTTGTACATTTTTGAATAATGACCCCAGGGCTATCATGGTTAAATTATCTACTTTCATCTTTTCAGGAGCTAGTGGGTAGTCATTATGTGAATCGTGTAGTTCTTTGGGATATTCTAAATCAACCTCAAATATTAAACCTTTATTCGATTAGTCATTATATTTTCTCAGGTCTAACTTATCTATTTTTATTACCGCTCAACCATCTGAACCCACCCGTTGGTAGGCTTTGACTCTTAAGGCCGGTTTACACGACAAGTGTTTTTGGTACGGTACTCCTAAATTTGGGGCCGCGTGCCTAAAAATTTTCGGCACGGCACTCTTCATTATTGTAGTGTAAATGCAAAGGCTAATGGCAGGCAGACCCAAAATTTCAAGCGGGCCGAGACCACGCGTCAATGAATCAATTCGAAACCACGTTCCTCAATTCAGCGGTATTTTAGGTGAAAGCACAGCAGTTTAGCGCGGATCAGGGTGGTTTTGGCGGACAATTCAAACTCGTGAAATGACTATCCTGAGTCGAAGAGCTGTTCTGATGTGGTATTTTCTTAGGAAAGCCAAGAAAAAAAGTAAATCTGTTCAACGAAGATCTAGCATTTCCTTTAACCATTTTGTTCGAAGACTGGAAAACGAAAAAAAGGAATTCATGCAGGCCATTTTATCGTGTGCAAATTTACCTCGTAGTAGGGCCTTGTGGATTTGTCAAAGATCTATGGTTTGGTTTGACATGGTGGAAGAATCATTTACCAACGACCAGTGGTATGACAATTTTAGAGTACGAAAGGAGACGTTTGTGTATATTCTAAATGAAATATCACAAGACATAACTCGTCAGGATACGATTATGCGTAAATCAATACCAGCTAGGCGTCGTTTGGCGCTTACTTTATATTATCTTGCCTCGACAGCAGAGTATAGGACAATTGGTAATCTGTTCGGAGTATCTGTTTCATTTGTCTGTATCTGTATTAAAGAAGTATGTGAAGCTATAAGAAGCCACCTTTCAAAGAAGATACGATTTCCTAAAGGAGAAGAAATCTTGCAAGTAATGCAACACTACGAAGATAAATGGAGCTTTCCTATGTGTGCTGGTTGCATTGACGGTACCCATATACCCATTCTTGCCCCGACTGAGAGCCATGCAGACTACGTTAACCGAAAAGGGTTTCATAGTATTCATATGCAAGCTGTAGTTGATGGTCATTACCTATTTCGAGATGTAGTAGTCGGATGGCCAGGAAGTGTGCATGACGCAAGAGTGTTGTCAAACTCAACAATATTTAAAAGTGGAGTTAAAATGGAGTTGAAACACGATGCATACATGGAAAAGACATACCACCGCTCATCATTGGGGACCCAGCTTACCTTCTTCTATCATGGCTAATAAAGAGATACCCAGAGAATAATAACACTCCAAGAATACAACATGTCTTCAATTACCGCCTGAGTCGGGCGAGAATGACAGTGGAGAACACTTTTGGAAGGTTCAAAGGCAGGTTTAAAAGGTTGTCAAAACGTGTGGACATGGAAGTATCCGCTCTAGTTACTATGATCACAGCATCGTGTATCTTACATGTTTGTGAAGCTCAGAACAACGTCTTTCTTCCTGAATGGGAGGGACAGCAACCCAGTGAACAACCACTGGAGGACAGAGATGTTGATATAACTGTAGATGTTGCCGATGCTGAAGACATTCGTGGAGCTTTAGCAGAATATTTTATTTCACCACAGGGTTCTTTGACTAAACAAGAGTGAACTATTACCACATTGAAAAACAATGTATATTGTATGTGTATAAAGACATAATGCAGGGCTTTGTCCATGCTTTTGACTTAAACATTTACTACCATGAAAACGCATATTGATAGTTACTGTATATATTACACAACATTTATGTTAGACAACATTTTAATGAAATGAAATGAAGTATCTGTTCAGAAGTACTTATTTTTTCACTTCTTATTTCCAAACAAACAATCTAAAATGGCTAACAACATGTAGTTACATGTTAACTTTTATATGATTTTGCATATGCATGTGCTGTAATTTGAACAAACTATCTGCCCCCATATATAAATATAAACAACCCTCTGAACAAATCATAATCTTATCAGGCTAGAGCTGGAAGTAAGTGCATGACTGGTCGGTTATTGTGCTTTTGGTAAAGGTTGGGGTGGACTGCACAGTTAATCCAGGAGAAGTTAACATCCTCATAATGTTAACTTAATGCTCTCTTTCTTCCCTTCGCCTTTCGTTTTCCAAAGCAATTTGTTGAAGATGGAATTGGTGCTCTCTCTGTTACCTTTCATCCTCTAATTTCTGGTACCTGCAATTAGGACAGAACAAGAAATACTAACTTTTTATTGTACTGTAGTTGTAGCTTAGCTCATGGGTTGGGGACCTCAAGCCTATAGGGTAATTGTGTCATGTAAGGTAGTTATGTATCAAACAAATTAATCCAAGTGTATCCATCCATCTTGGTCAACCCCTGGGCAATCGACACATTTTTTTGAATTGATGCTAATTTCCACAATGGGGATTAAATGCAAGGGGAAATAATCCATTGTCATTGGTGGGCCAAAAATCTATGGCAAATTCCCCACCTCAAAGAAAACTTGATTATATTTTTTAATTGTTTGACTGTTGCAGCAATAATCATAGGGTTAACATGAGTTAGAATAACTATACCTTAAAAAAATCATTATTTGATGATTCCTGAAATTTTTTCATGACAACTTCCAAAGATTTCTCAACATTGGACTTTCTTTTTTTCTTCTGAGCTGCAGGTTGTTTTTTCTCTTTAGATGCATCTGCATCCAAAGGTTTCTGCACAGTGTTAGACACCTCTTCAGGCTTCTCTATACCTAAAAACAAATGGAAAATGTGAGAACCAAATAATTATCTCAGGATATGTCCCATGACACTACCATACAGATCAGCAAAGCCTGGCTTTTACATGGTTGTGCAACAGTGACCTTACTACTGGAGGTTACAAAAAAGGACTCAATTTCTCTTTTTGAACCAAATTTGCAGAGATCCCATTTCAAGTTGCAGCCAAAATCATACAAGTGTTGTAAATCAACTACAACCATGAGCACCAGGCTTAAGATAGTAAGTACATGCTGAAACATACCTTTTTGATGTTCATTTAAATTTTCAAATGGATCACTGCAGTTGGGGGGGGGGGGGAAGTCTTCTTCTGAATAAACTTGAATACAACCATTTTCACTCATATGGACACCAGCACTGTGAATTACTTGTTCATACGCACAGGTTTTACATTTCTGTGTGCTCATCTCACCCTTACCATATTTTTCAGCCATTTCATCAACTAAAAAAAATATTCTAAGACTAATTTACACTATTTATTATGCATGCACTTTTGAATGTCAATTTTACTGTATGTCAGAGAAACCACAATACCATACACTTATAAAAATAAGCCCTGGGTGGCCCGGGCTGGCCTACAGTTCATTCAAAGGTTGGGTTAGAATCAGAGGCTTACAATCCAAGATGGCTTATAATCAGACAGGACTTTTTATTTAGGACTTATTTTTAAAGAGGGCTTGATTTTTGGAAAAGTTATTAGACAGTCAAACGTCAGAAAATGTTTCTGAGCCCCAGAAATAATAGAAATAATAATAATGTAAATCAACTACAACCAATTAATAATAATAATAATTATTATTTATTATTTATTTATTCCATAGCCCCCCAAAAGGTGGGCCACAGCCTACAGCCCTTGTGCGCAAGGGGAATGGCTCACAAGCTACCAAAATTTGCTACCCTTCTACATAGTCAAGACACAACATTCTACTCTGCCTGTACAATCCTCGATTTAATCTTCCTGACGATAGTTTCACTTTCCATCAATACAGTATTATTATTATTATTATAATTATTATAATTATTATAATTATTATAATTATTATAATTATTATTATTATTATTATTATTATTATTATTATTATTATTATTATTATTATTATAAAGGTAAACCTCACACAGAAACAGAATTACTAAAAATAGATGCATGGTTTTTGATAATTGAATTTCATGCAAACATTACAAACATTTGGCTACAGATAGAGTAGCTACTGGTGCATAAATTGTCTAAAATCCACTTTACCACATTTCTTGGTTTCATCTATCACGCTGCCACTGGGTACAGCCTCATTTTCAGTTTCACCCATGGTATCATACACAACTGGTGGTGTGACAGAGGGTTTTTGAGATAGGAGCCTGTCCATTGAATCAAAATATTTCTTGGCTGCTCCATTGCCAGTCTTTCTAGATTTATATTTTTCGGTTCGGTATTTTTGTCTTAGTTTCGAGACGCCATTATTATTAGATTCTTGCCGCGAATTTCCGCGAATGTGTTTTACGAGATACGGCTGGCATAACAGACTACTTTATTTGACAATGGAACGCGAACCATAGCTTCAGGCGGGCCGAGGACTACCTTTTTACGACAATAATGAAGAGTGCCGTGCCGAAAAATTTTTAGGCACGCGGCCCCAAATTTAGGAGTACCGTACCAAAAAACACTTGTCGTGTAAACCGGCCTATAGCCCAACCATATAGATTATTGGCATCTAAATACATAATATATTTTGAGGGTGCCTTCATATAACTTTCATGTATTTATTATTAGCTTTTCCATATCAATTAGCTATATAAGATACTCCACCTCTCGTACCTTTCTCAACAAATAAATACATATCCATATCAGTTATTAGTTCTAATTTTATATTAGTCATTTCTAGCATAGCGTCCCAAGCTAAGCCGGGACTAGTAAAAATAATTACAAAGGATCTAAATTATAATATTCCATACATGTTTTTCTGAAATTCTCAAAAACGTCGCACAACAGTAACCCAGCTAGCACACAACGTAATCATAACGTTGTATTTAGGTTGTGGTTTGGTTAGGTCAGACCTAACTTTGCTACAACTTTGCCACAACATTGTTTTTCTCTGAGTACATCACAGATCGAGTTACAAAACCTTTCACTCACGTTGTAGGAACGTTGTCATTTAATGTTGTATCACGACGTTATCGTAACGTAATCTAACGTTTCGAACGAAATTAAAAAAGTGTGAAATAAAGTTTTATAGACATTTTTGTTTACGAGACCAGCCTTTTCTAATCAAACTTCTAGTACGAACCTTAAAATAATGCACTCGATAATCTTCTGAAATGAAGTTTGTGAAACATTTGTCCGCAACGTTCAATTAACGTTACTAGTAAACTTTGACAAACGTTCCACTAGCAACGTTTGCCTTACGTTTGATCGCAACGTTTCTTAAACGTAGGACAGCAACGACATTCCAAAATAATTAAAAACTCTTAATAACATCGTGAAATCGTTTAAAAAATTGTTTCACCAGATTTGAAATATTAGACATTAAAGTCAAGTGTTCACAATCATCTCCAATGGTAATATTAATTTTAGCTAGTGTCGACTGCATGTCAATGCAACGCAAGGCGGCCACGAGTATATATCAGGTAGCTTCGTTCCCAGTTTGCCACGCTTGGTCGCGCGCCATCATAAGCCTAACATGCGCATGCTCCGTTGTGCCACAGAATAGAAACGTCTTTCCCGTTGAACCGTGGTAGTTGAACTGTTGGCGCATCTTGATCGTTCCAGAAGTGCTATATTGAATCCTTTTTTAATCGCGTTATTTCCAATACATCGTTGTTTGAAAGGTTAGTAGATGTACTTTTAGTTAGATTTACAGTGATATTCTGTTGTTAGTTTTGTTAATATGGGATTGATTAAGCCAACTTTTACGTAGATACTTCTGCTACAAGGGTCGGAAAGGAATCCCTTGTGAAGTGTTTCATGTGGCCTGAAATGCGTTTTGAGATATCAGTACTTTATTTGTTGGTATCTTATTAACTCGACGGAATAGATAGCATGTGTATCTACGAGTTTTGAGATATTTGTTTATTATTATTATTATTATTAACATATTCTGCGATAGATGAACTGATGACGGCCGCACTAAAACAGTTTCGTTCAATTATTCAACATGGCTGCCATATTTAAATAAACAAGGCCTTATTCATGAGGAACAGCACGATGTGTGAAAAGGATTAAGATTTAGGTGATGGGTTACCATAGCATTACGGTATGAGGTAATCACCACTATTCCCAGTTGGGTGACAGGATATAATAGGTTTATGACGAGGGTTGGTCAAGCTTGCTGGTAATTGTACTCCTATTAAAACGTATTCTTTACATATTAAAAATGGTAATTGTACCAATGTTTAACCAAACGATATATTAACTGACCAGTTAGTTAACACATTTTGGCGCGCGAAGTATGATTTGCGCGAAGAAAGAATGGTCACCGTCCGACGATCAATGTGAGGTTTAGTTCATCATGTGCATATGTGACCTCAACTCAAGGCTCAACAGGGAATTGCTGAACACCAACGGTGAAGTATTCAAGAAAATAAAGTATGTAGTAGATAAAATATGTAATGAGCGCGGTTTGGTGGGAAATATTATGAAATTAATTTATAGCCACGATCAATGTATTCAGTGTAGAGAGACTATAGGCATTGGGGAGATATAAGCTTGTGATATTATATATGAATACTTTCAATGGAAGCTCTTTTTGCCCTGAGAAGGATGTAGTCATCTTTCGCCGACAGACCAAATGCGCACCTACCTCGCTACTCTGGTATAAGGAAAATATAAGCGCTGTGATATTATTAAGAAGCTCTTGTGTCAGAAAGATGTTGGCAGATTATGACGATGTTGTCATCTTTACTAGTTTTCTTAATCAGTTGAGGCTGAATGGAAGCTAAATAATCGATCATTTTATTTTCTTTATCGCTACTGTATAGAGTATACTATAAATTTACTTCAGTTTATAGGCTGATTATTTAGACTGATTTCAGTGGAAGCTCTTGTGTCACAAAGATGCATCATCTTTTGCTGGCAGATTTTGAAGATGTGTCATCTTTTCTTAATCAGTTGAAGCTAAAAGAAAGGTAAATAATCGATCATTTTCTTTTCTTTATCGCTGCTGTTTAGAGTATACTATAAATTTACTTCAGTTTATAGGCTGATTATTTAGACTGATTTTAGTGGAAGCTCTTGTGTCAGAAAGTTCAGTCATCTTTTGCTGGCAGATTTTGAAGATGTGTCATCTTTTCTTAATCAGTTGAAGCTAAAAGAAAGCTAAATAATCCATCATTTTATTTTCTTTATCTTAAGCTGCTATAAAGAGTATACTATAAATTTACTTCAGTTCATATAGGCTGATTATTTAGACTGCACGCATGATTTCAGTGAAAGCTCTTGTGTCAGAAGATGCGTCATCTTTTGCTGGCAGATTTTGAAGATGTGTAATTTTTTCTTAATCCGTTGAAGCTGAACGAAAGCTAAATAATCGATCATTTTATTTTCTTTATCTTTAAGCTGCTATATACAGTATACTATAAATTTACTTCAGTTCATATAGGCTGATTATTTAGACTGATTTCAGTGGAAGCTCTTGTGTCAGAAAAGATGCGTCATCTTTTGCTGGCAGATTTTGAAGATATGTCATCTTTTCTTAATCAGTTGAAGCTAAAAGAAAGCTAAATAATCGATTGATCATTTTATTTTAACTTAAGCCGCTTTATATATATTTATATATTTATATATATATATATATATATATATATATTATATATATATATTATATATATATATATATATATATATATATATATATATATATATATATATATATATGCACGCGTTTATATACCCTGTGTATACCCTGTGTATACGCACTGTACGAGGCCAAAACCAAATACGCTGTCGGCGCATCAGCCATCAGGTCGCCCTGTATTTAATTCAAGTATTTTATTAAACTAGTAAAATACAATCTAGCATCACATTACTTCATTTTTAATACATAACGACTTATAATTAGCTATTTTGTTCATCGTTCCTGCTGCGCAGCAGCGCGAAAGTAATTAAATTCATGAAATGATGACAGCATTACGCGTTAATTAGTGAAAGAGATTAGGGTGTGTTGTTTCCGGAGAAAAACGTGTGTTCAACTCACAGAAAGTGGAATTATGTGACCGTGCCGGTTTGTCATGGCAGGAAACCCTCCGGCTTCTGATTTGCAGATAAATGTAGATGGTTAGAACTATTTTGCTTCTATTAGTATCGGGGCGGTTATTTTCACAAGGTTAAACGTTTTACTCGTCACTGGCCTGTGTGCAGACCCAAATAAATATTAAATATGATATTTTGACTAAGAGTTTATAAAACTGCAAGATTTTTCCGTTTGAAGTCTGCTATACAATAGGCAGCCTGTGTTATACAGCTTGTCTGATGTACACATCATAGTAAATGTATTGGATATAATTTATAATAAAAAACCATTTCAATTGTTTGTCTATAATCAGTTTAAAAACTAGTCAAAATGTGATTAAACATGAAATACCTTGGTGTAGTGTTGTTCCTTGTTGTAATGCATTGTCATTCTTGTAATCTTTAAAAAAACACCATTGGTGGGTTACTAGCTTATGGTATGCTCACCCCAGACTTGCAATTTTCCTTGCAAGTCTGGAGCAAGCATACTGCAAATCTAGTAAGTCACCAATGATGTTACAACAAGGGACAACACTACACCAGGAAATACACCAGGTATTTGATGTTTAATTGCATTTTTACTACTTTAATAATGTTTTTGATGACATACGCAATACATTTACTATAATTTGTATATCAGACAAGCCGTATACACAGGCTGCCTTTGGCTATACTACAAAATTGTAGTCGTGCTCGACTCCTCACCAGGGTTTGAATTAACAGTGTGCAATTTTGCACAATATAGAAAACTGCATATCACTTTTCACGACGATATATATGCAAAATATTCCCAACAGATAGATGGCTAGGTATTCACAAACTTTTCATTTAAAAAAATTTGCACATCATTTTCCTACAACTAATTCGAACCCTGCTTCTCGCTATGGTTCAACTGTTGTCTTAGCGATGACATGAAAATTGTATAATTCTCGCAGTCAAAATTAAAATATCAGCAAATTCTCGCAGTCAAAATTCAAAACTATATTAAGAGCAATGTGCTCACAAGTCAGAACTTTCCGGAAGTGATTCCTTGTTAATAAGGCCTTGTTTTAAATATTTTACTGCACAGTAATTTTACCATTTATCGCTAAATTTTACTCAGGTTAATAATATCAAATCAGTATCGTAAAAATTTGTATAGGTAATCGCTACCCTGCGAGCAGAGCCTTCTTTTCCTTATTTCTTCGCTGAGAGAGGAGGCTCTGCTGTATTTGTGACTGGTTTCCATTGCGCATGCATGTCAGTTGCTTGGTTACAATCTCGAACCCAGTCCCAATCAGAGCAGAAAACAAAACGAGAACCAGTTAAACGGATCTTAAACGGGTCCTAAATTTTGGACGAAGCCAAACACGAAATAAGGAAAAGAAGGCTCTGCTCTCAGGGTAGGTAATCGCATGGGGCTGAGGAAAATTAAGGTTTAATAATTTCACATGTGAAACTTTGAAAACACAAGTGAAATTAAACCTTAATTTTACAATGTACAAGGGCCCATGCAATTATCTGTTAATAATATATAGAGTAGCATTTCTTCATAAATAATAATATTAGCATACATGCTTAAAAGGCCTCGAGGAAGCCCGCTAAATGTCCAAAGCCAAACCCCAAGTCCACTAAAAGATAAAAGAACCATTATTAAGTTCCATGATTTTTTAAATTTTTCATTTGTACACAAAATCACAACTGTTTCACGCTGGTGTATCCACTAACGAGAAGTAATTGACCCTGAATTAAGAAAAAATGCGCTCCTCATTAGCCAATCATAATTATGTGAGTAATTTTGTGCTCTATATTATTAACTTTGTAATCTACAGTAGCCCAGATTGCTTAATATGTCTTAAAAAAGTGTGAACATTGTCTGGCCATAAACGGTAAATATGGTAAAATAATATATTAAGATAAGGTCATAAACAGAAAATTTTGAGGACATTTTAACCAATCTGGCCTACTGTAGATTTCAAAGTAAATTTGTACAATATTATTTTTAAGTAATGAAGGTTTTGTCATTTTCCCTTGTTGATTACAGCCAATCAGTCACAATATGAACCAGAGGCAAAACCGAGCACAATACAAAAGAAAATGGATTTCTGCATCTCAGACCTTGGCAAACAACAATATTGCACAACCACAAAATGAAATTAGCAATGAGCTGTTAGATGGTCAGCATAACCTACTTAGACACAGCCCAGCCCACTTAGGCAGTGGTGATTTTTCAACCAGCCCCTGAGGACAGCAAGTACCATGTGAAGATGTAGATGTAGATAGTGCAGATTTTGATCATACAGCCTGTGATATGATTAGTGATAGTATAGGTGGGTCATCCTCATCTGACTTAAGTGACTCAGACTTGGAGGACATTCTGAAAAGTGGCTTGGCCAAGTGGGTGATTGATTATCAAATCAAGCACAATGCAGTTGATGCCCTCCTTAAGTTACTGATTATCAAATCAAGCACAATGCAGTTGATGCCCTCCTTAAGTTACTTAAGCAATCGGGTCATTCTAATTTACCTGGTTCTGCTAGATCATTGCTTAAAACAAGGTGTATTACTACTGTAGTGAAATCTGGTATGAAATACATTTATTTTCCAATTAAAGAACAGCTATTAAAACATTTCATGAGATATCCATCTGCAACAAGAGAAAATGTAACCTCTCTTGAAATTGCACTAAATATTGATGGTCTCCCACTATTCAAAAGTTCTAACAAAGGTTTATGGCCAATATTATGTGGAATTATGAACTTACAGCCTATCACTATTTTCCCTGTTGCCCTTACATGTGGCACTTCAAAACCTTCTTGTAATATTTTTACAAGATACAGTTGTTGGTTTGGGGCAATCTTTTAGAGCAACGGGATATTCAATGGTAACAGGCACTTGTCAGTTTCTTTGAAAAACATCATCTGTGATGCTCCAGCTAAGGCTCTTGTGAAAGGAACAAAGCTGTATTCTGGATATTTTGGATGTGATAAGTGTTCCCAGAAAGGTCAATGGGTTGGCAGGGTCACATATCCAGAGACAAGGAACATTGAATTGCGAACAAATTCCTCTTTTCGAAGGCAGTCAAATGACCAACATCATCGCACTGTTTCCCCGTTTTGCAATATACCCATCGATATGGTTCAAAAATTCCCCATTGATTACATGCATCAATTATGTCTTGGTGTCATGAAAAAATTAATATTGCTATGGATGAGGGGAAGTAGGGAGTTTAGATTATCTGCTGGTCAAGTTGCTGAGATTAGTGCACAGTTGATTGAAATTAAATCATCCATCCCCAATTGTTTTGCTCATAAGCCCCGAGGCTTATCTGAGGTTGATAGGTGGAAGGCAACCGAGTTTAGGCAATTCCTCTTGTTCACTGGTAAGATAGCTTGGATGGTGTACTCAGACCAGATTTGTATGCCCATTTTATGAGCCTTAGTGTTGCAAGTGATATTTTAGTTAGCCCTTCGCTTGCTAAATCTCATTGGAAATATGCTAAAGAATTGCTGCTCTACTTTGTTGAGCATGGTTGTGTTTTGTATGGGAATGAGTTTTTGGTATACAATGTCCATAGCATGATCCATCTTGCTGACGAGGCGGAGAAGTTTGGTAGCTTAGACCAGTGTAGTAGTTTCCCATTCGAGAATTATATGCAAAAAATAAAAAGAATGGTTCGTTCTGGGAAAAATCCTATTGCCCAAATAACAAAAAGATTAAGTGAAAGTCATGCTGCAACAATCCCTGAAACACGAAACAATAAAAAAATCTCTGTTAAGAAGCCAAACAATGTGTACATTATGAATAGTTCATCTTGTTGTGAAGTGGTTGAGGAGGCCAATAGATGTGTTGAAGAGGGAAATCAACTATTCTTATGCAGATTGTATGAACATGTGCAAACACTATTTGAAACTCCTTGTGACTCTCGGATTGTTGGAGTTTATATGGCTAGTCGTCGGGAATACAAATATGAAGTTGCTGTCTTCCAGTTGTTTAGCCCAAAAAGCTATGATGATTGAGATTGGAAGAGGACATTCAAACATCTTTATGAAAATCTTACACACTATTTAAAGAAGAAATGTAAGAATTTTTAAATGGTATTATGATTCTGTTTGAGCAAAGTGATAAAACTGTCGTGATTTTTAGCAATGCAATACTGACTTTTCAAGCAAAGCACTTTGTAAGAGTAAAATCACTTTTTATATGTACCATAATCCTTCTAATTTAACGTTTCTCTAATTTAACATGTAAAATTTTATTATTCTAAAATTATTTTTAGACATTAAATCAGAGGACTGTTGTTATAGATGTATCTCAATTTTATTTCAGTCACAAAACTTTGAGCAATTTGTTTGCATTCTCTTATACATTTGGTGGCAGTTAAAGGAGCCATGTTTGATTGTTTTCTTGCACAGTCACATCACTCTGCACTGGGTTTTCAAGATGTTACTTGTTACTAGTTAAAATCGTTATTCATCAATGTTTCGGGGGCCCAGAACGTACATGATGACACTAAAGTTTTTATTTTGATGAATTATAAATGGTTTTAAACTTGAGAATGAGGGTATATACAGTATATATATATATGAATATTAACTTATTGAATTAATTTATGTAGATGAATAAATATGCGATAGTTGAATTTTTGGAAGAGAAAACTGTGGAGGTTGTCAGCGAAAATTGGATAGAAACCATTGATAAGGTATTTATTATACAGTTGATTTTATGTTCAGTTCTACGGATTGTGACTACAGATAAAGGCTGTAAAATATCTTTTTCTCTAGAGATTATAATTTAGTTCAGGTAGCTTTTTTTAAATTTACAAATCTGACAGGGAAATCCAGACTTAATATTATTATCTGACAGTAATATTATTTGTAAAATCGTTTTAACCCATTCCTGCCTAAATCGACCAAAAACAGCACCTTTATTATTTTACTCTGTCTGATGATGTCTTAAAGTGGGCAGTAATGGTTAACAAGTCATTGACCCGTTGCTGCCTGAACCAGACAAAATGTCTCCTTAAATATTTTTATATTTTTACTATCACCAGATTATTTTACTCTATATGACACCACATTATTTTACTTTTGTTCGTTTTTATTATTATTTAAATCATTTTTAGGTACTAGAAAATCAACTTATACGCCGCAATATACGATATATTATAGTTTCTACTAAAACAATTAAATTATTCGCTCTCAATTTCTACCAGGTGACTATTAAATAACGACAAATATGATCTGTATCATGAATAAACTAAGCAGGTTCTGGCCTCGGTAACTAACTAGCTTAGTTACCTCCTTGGTAACTAACCTATACTTTTTTCGTTCGTTTTTGCTGTACAAAACCTCCTTGGTAACTAACCTAAACTTTTTTCGTTCGTTTTTGCTGTACCAGCTGTCGTAAGTTAAACTCAGAGCAAACTCTAGCTCCAGACAGGACTCGAACCCACAACCTTCCGAATGCCAGACAGACGCTCTCACCATTGAGCCACTGTAACTCAGATGGTACACCGAGGTTGTTAACTTACGCAGCTTGTACAGCAAAACGAGCGAAAAAAATACCAACTCAAGCTGAAAACATAATAACATACAAATAACCTACACTTAATAATAATATACCGTTGTACTGTAGGTGACTATGACAAAGCCTTAAATCGTGCGAGGATGGCTGAAGAAACATCCAACATGGAGTCACGAGGGGGAGGGTATGGTGAAACGAAAAAGGACAAAAACACATCATTTTTCACAATTTGTGTCAGACAGTGAAGCTGGTAAGGATATGCTGCTTTATTTGGCCTATAAATTTGGTATCACATGTGAATTCAATTGTTAGAATAATATATTTGAAAATTCTTATATTTAAGCAATAGCAAATAATTATTATCTGTTTCCATCAAGTATAGATTTTGAAATGAGTCTCACTCTCAAATTTTTGAGAAGACTTGTGTCGCTACTCTGAGTTTCACGTGATAATTGATGATACGCAGAGTAGCAACACAGTCTTCTCAGTATTAAGCACTTCTTATGCACTTGAGTACTTCTTATGTATATACTGTACAGTATATATATATATATATATATATATATATATATGCTTGTCTCATTTTTCTATATATATATACAGCTAAATCAATTAAGGTTGTCCCCCGACCAAACCAAAAGGCTGAAGCCAAGCACGATGGGAACGACAAGTTTTAATTCCGGTTTGTGTAAAAAAGACCCCATTGATACAGGGAAGACTTGTTGTCGAGAGCTAAAAGTTTGACAGAAATGGTAGCACTGGATGTTGAGGAAGTTGATTTGCACTTATAACTGGGTGATTCGCCATTTAAATATAGTAATTCCCATCGTACTTTTTGTGGTTGGCTTTGGCCTTTTGCCTTTGTGGGGGACAACCTTAATTGATTTAGCTGTATATATGTACATATGTATATATATAAAATGATATGTGTCTTACGCACACTCTGACAAGATTGGACAAGAGCCATTTTCACTCAGAGTACATAGACACGTTTGACGTCATTTTAGTTTTGTATTTTACAACGCATGTTCTGTTTCGTTAAATCTCACGTAATCACTGGTGTATTTATTTCATTACACCATCATTCGTCAGCTGAGTCTCGGTCACTTTGGTGGCTTCTCCTTGGTTTTTACATCGTAAAATGGTTAGTTATTTTATAAAACAAATAGAAAATGGCTTTTGTGACTCTATACTGTGATAAAACACGAATGAGGCAATTTCAACCAGAAAAAAATGGGTGAAAACAACTCGGCTTCACCTTGTTCCAATAATCATTTTTTATCCGGTTGAAATGACGTCATTCGTGTTTCTATCACAATACAGAGACACGCAAGCGATTTTCTATTTGTTTAATATATATAATAATTTATATAATATATATATTTATTTTGCATTTTATCACTATATTTTCAGACGATGAATGTGATGGTGTTATCAGCCATCGTATTAAATCTAGTAAGACGCATGTTTCTAAAGCAATTACACCATCTCTTCCATCTCCAGCAAGAGTTACAAACAAATGATTCTGGTATATTATACTGTATTTTTGTATCATAATAGAATTGAAGTCATTTTTCTCCTAACTAAAATCGTTTTTGCCTCCAATTCGAAGTCGTTTTGGCTCCAACTCAATTACTCAAACTTATTTGCCTTAAAGTCTCTTCTTCTGTGTTTCAAAAATGTTTATGCATACAAGGTCATTAATCATTCTATGGAGGCATTAACATTGGGTTTATCTAAAGTGAACCATTAAATCTCAATTATATACTTTATATTTTAGGTGTACCTACACAAAGACGCCAGAATGTTTACTTCTGGAGCTGTAACCCAACACCCAATTCTACTCTCAAATATTTTTTCCGGGAGGGACTTTGAATAAAGTTTCCAGGATGTTCTCTTCCAACGGTAATTTTTCCTGTCATTTATTAGTAGTATTACTGTAGATAGTAATTAATTATACTTGCAAATTTTATTTCCCAACTGCTGCTGTATCTCAGAGTTTGGCATAAATCAGTTAGTTATTATTATGATTATTGTTTATTATCATAATTTATATATAACTTAGTACTGTTTAATAACCGAGCAGGAGTGTTTTTATATCTGATAAAATACGAACTGCGAGTTTATTGAATGGCTTCAAAAACGAACCACTTGGTAAGTTCATTGGCGTAGTAAGTTTTTGAAAAATAACCTTGTCTAAGCCGAGAAAATCAAAGCTAAAGTTTATGTAAATCAGAAGATATCTTTATCCCATATAAAGACATTGATATGGTCAGTGATCGCAGAGATTGGGTTTCAAATTCGCTTTTATCTTAGTTTACGAGTCAGCAAACACCGCAGGCAGAGATGACCAGGTGGTCAGCGTATTGCTTTGAGAGTTTTGCTGGGATCTGCAACCATGGCAAGCACTTTTTTGCTGGATTTGCCCTCAAACCTGATTGGCTCTCGCGTTTGGATTTTCAAGCGTTTTGCTGGATCTGCATCCATGCGCAAACCGTGGATTGCTGAAAATTGGATTGGCTGAGTCAGCTGAGATACTGAGAAATAATAGATTATTCATCGTCATCGTTTCAGTCATGTGTTCTGGTAAGGCGTTTTCGAACGGGTTTTAGCTTGCTTACACAGTCAATCCGATTTGTTTCAACAAAAAATCCGAGGGACATTTAATAGACGCGATTGGAAGCATTCCGAGCTTCTCAATTTTGATTAACAGCGCGGAGTCATTTATTCCCCCACTGCTGTAAAGTAAGACTGGTAAGTGAAGGTCGTCTTCTTTCATTTCAAATCTACAAACAGTCTGAGTGTCGAATATATGTGTCTTGTTCCCACGTCCTCAGTATCGTTATTATTTATCATTTTGCGTCGTAGTGAAGTCTGAGATCAGAGTTCAGACATATATTTATTCAGCAGGCGGGCATTAGCATATTTCACGCTCGCCATGAGCTTTTATATTGAATTTGAAATGAAACGGGATCAATTGATCTTAAAGCCCAGGTTTAGTTCAACGTTAAATTGGGATCTTTCTTTCATGATTTGGAAATGAAATACTGTTTTCAAAGTGTTGTTAGGTCTCGCTATTCTTGCTCTGATGAGATATTATTATTTAATCGGCGTGTTCATGAACATATCGATCTCAGGTTGTCGGTGATGACATATAATTTATTAAATTAAATCCTTTGAGACAATGAATAATTGCATTGGGTTTGTTCGCTCCGGTCTCGTTTAGCTAAACTATAATATATTTAGTTAGCTTTGTACAATATAATAATTCTGTATAATTTTCTCAATACAAGTTTAAGAAACATCCAATTTGGACAAAATATTTTGCAATAAATGATAAAATGTGCCATTAGAAAATACTGTTTTTAAAACTTTCAAAATTTTGCTCAAATGTCGCTGCTCATATCGCGGGAAATGCCATTTTAGATGACCCCAATTTCAAAAAATTTCCGGGGAACCATGCCCCGCACCCCCCTAGATTCTGTCGGACCATAAGTTCTGTTTGACTAACGTTTTCAAAAATTTCTATATCCGCCCCTGTGATACACTGTATAGCCAATACACTGCATACCAAATAGCCCAATATAACCTTATGTAGATATTTGGCAAACTGAAAGCACAAGATTTGACGATGTTATCACGCCAAAATCGACAAAATTGTTAGCGGCGAAACATGCTAGTGCACCATTCTCAAGTTGTTCTACATCATCCCCACCTACCCATCATCACATACACAAATCTCTCCTGAAAAGTAAGTTCCTGTATATACTGTACATGTGCTGTATATTATCACAAATTATCTCTTTATTAACCCATCACCTGCGAAGGGGGTCCCCCTTAGAAGAGTAACATTGCAAGACCTTACTTTATGTTTTGAG